>MCFE01001223.1:0-12823 GCA_002104905.1 Basidiobolus meristosporus CBS 931.73 | reverse complement strand
ATCCCACCTCAGAATCTATTTTTAGCTATCACACCTGATCTATTTTCAAATGGTCATTACGTTATCAACCTATCTGCCAAGCCTTCCCAGGTGATTAGTCATCTGAGATCTATCCAACCAC
This sequence comes from Basidiobolus meristosporus CBS 931.73, assembly GCA_002104905.1. Lineage (NCBI taxonomy): Eukaryota > Fungi > Basidiobolomycota > Basidiobolomycetes > Basidiobolales > Basidiobolaceae > Basidiobolus > Basidiobolus meristosporus. Next base: position 12,702 of record MCFE01001223.1, on the reverse strand, counting down.
TGTGCAGTTGCCAAGACATCAGTTGATTGATGATGTAATTTTCATTTATCTTATGCACCTATGAACACCCAAATTGATTTCAATCAATCCAGTCCCTTGGCGCTGACTAATTCAACTTGATCAGAAAAGTATAAATAAAGTTTACTGAACCTTTTGGTTTAGTGTGTGTCTCAACAAAATTAAGATTCTGTCTCAGCAAAAATAAGAATCCAACAATTCCGTTCTAGTTTCTATCCAAGCCTAGTATATCTAGCACTCCAAAGAACACCAAGCCTAGCCTGCCTAGCAAACAAATATCATTGCCTTTATAGCCAACCCAGCTATATCCAAGACCAATATTAGATCAGAATCTTTCTGCTAATATTTCCGCCACTCTCTGACAATTCTAAGATTCTGCACTTAATTGTCCCTTTGGTTCAGTTAAACCATTCAAGAGTTTTATTACACTTTCTCTTGGATACAACATTTTTTTCGTTGAATTCCATTACATTCAGCCGATTAGAAGATGTCCTCAGCAGCAAGCAATCCAAACCTTTCCATGTTGGAAGAAGCCAGAAGAAATCAGGAAGAACTTACTGAACAGCTTGAAAACATCATGCTTGAAAGAAATACCATGATGATTGAGCACTCAAAGCTTGCCAAAACAAGATCTGATAATCACCGTAGAGATGAACTCCTTGAAGTTATATCCGGTTACCAAGATGAAATTGGAATAATTAAGGAAGCACTGGAGAATATTGCCATAGTAATTGACAGCATTGAAAATCCACCAAGCCTTGCTCTGCATCAGCCACCAAGAAGTCATGCCTTTGAATCCTCCAGATCTACATCTCCTTCTAGACCTGCCCCGGTGGTTGTCCCAAGATCCTTGCCTGTTTATGCTGAAGGCACCAATGCCATCAAGAATCCAACTGAGTTTCTTTACAAGTTTAGTCACGTCTTAGCTGCACACCAGCTAGACCCTGACACCAACTGGGCTAGACTTCTGCCTCTCTGTCTCACAATGCAAGATGCTGACTGGGTTGAAGTGAACATTCCTTCCAATAGTACGTGGAAAATTGCCCAAAACCTCTTTTGCAGCCATTTTGAAGATCCTCTCAAGAAAGCACATCTGAACTGCGACTTATGGAAAACTAAAATGCAAAAAGGTGAATCTGTGCAACACTTCTGTGATAGATTCCAAAGACAAATGAGATTAGCTGGAGTTAGTGATGATAATCCATCGCTTACTGCTCATTTTCTTTCAAACTTTTCACACCAGCTACAGAGCAATATTGCTATTGTCAAAGCATGCAACCCTGCACGTACCTATGACCAGATCTCAGAGATATGTACACTGGCAATCACCTTGACTGCAGCTGTTAGCCAGACTTCAGGCAGCTCAACCCAATATCCCACAACAGCCGGAAAAGAGACCAGTCATGTGACCAAGAAGCAGTCAACCGCTACTAAGCACTGTGAGCTTCATGGAAAATGCTATCATTCTACCAGTGAATGCAAAGGCATCACCAAGCAGTCAAACAAGTCAGGAAACACCGCAGAAAAGCAGCAAAACACCAAAACTGATAATCCATATGCTGATGACAAGTGCTTTAAATGTGGAAATAGGGGACATAGATCACCTGCCTGTCCTGAGAAGAACTCCACACCATCAGCCAAAATTACCCAGATCCTTGATGATCATTCAGCCAATGATACAATGGGGTATGAAGAAGCATATGAAGAACTTACAGTTCAAGATTATCACAACCTCTTTGAGTTTCCGGCTAAAATTGCAACTGTCCAAGAAAAGAAGCAACCAATCACACAGCTCAAAGCCATAGAAGTGCCACTCACCCTCAATGGCCAATCATACGTAGCACTACTGGATACTGGATCATCCAACTCTATTGTATCACCCAATGTAGTCAGAGAACTCAATTTGGAGATAGAAAAACGACCAGGAAAAATCATTCTTGCAGCTAAGGATCTCTCAGCCCCAAGAATTGGCATTACCAACCCAATCAACATACATTGTGGCTCAGTAACCATAATCCATCAGATGGAAGTGATTGACATACCAGATGGACCTCAGGTAGTCATTGGTCTGGACACCTTCACCAAACTTGGCTTTCACATAGGCGGACTACCGGTTTCCTATCCAGGAATCACTAAATCTCAGCCGCTCATAATGGATCAAATCCCAGAGATTATCTCATCCCAACCGGAAGAAGAAGAGTTAACCCCAACTTTTCAAGAATATTCTCAATCAGTCAAATTAGATATTCAGCCGGCCATAGAGAGAAATCAGGCCATTCCAAGGAACAGCTTCTGCACCATCCCAGAATCCATTGTTACACTAGAGACCCCACCTGGTGAGTCAACATGGAGGAGGCAATACCCAATTCCGCATTCATGTCAACACTTAGTTGATGAGATAGTCCAAAAATGGGCTGACAATGGAATTATCACTCAAGCCCCTGTCAACACAACATTCAACAGCCCTTTGACGCTTGCACCAAAGAAAGATGCTGATGGAAATCTAACCCTGAAGAGACCCTGTTTGGACCCCAGACCTCTGAACAAGCTTCTCCAAGATGACAAGTTTCCAATTCCAAGAATCCAAGATATCTTTTCCGCACTATCAGGAGCAAAAGTATTCTCCAAGTTGGACTTGAAGGATGCATATCACCGATTCCAGATCCATCCTGATCATCAGCATAAGACTGCCTTTACTTGGAATAATATGCAATGGATGTTTCAGGGAGCTCCCTTTGGCCTAAAGACACTTACCAGCAAGTTTCAGAGAGTCATGACTATAATACTCAAGAATGCACCATACGCATTGGTATTTGTTGATGATGTCATCATATTTTCCACTAACCGTGATGATCATGCAACCCATGTCACTGATGTAATCAACAGACTGACAACTGCTGGACTGATTCTCAATGCTGAAAAGTGCAGTTTTGCCCGCCTCAAAATCAATCTACTTGGATTTATAGTCACACCAGCTGGCCACCAATTAGATCCTTTCAAACTGGTCAATATCCCAGAATGGCCAAAACCCACTAGCGCCAAGCAACTTCAACATTATCTTGGAGTATTCAACTATTTCAGGGAACACATACCACTCATGTCCTCATTGAGTGCCCCTTTAGATGCATTACGCCATAGCCCTGATCTCACCTCAGCCTGGAACAAGACTCATGACCAAGCCTTTGAGTCACTCTGCCAACTGCTTCCACAAGCACCCACCTTATCCTACCCAGACTTTACTAAGCCCTTTATTGTTGCTACGGATGCATCTAATGTTGGGTTAGGGGCAGTCCTCTATCAAGATGAAGACCAAAATCCGCCTCACTGGATCTCTTTCCAAGCCAGGTCCCTACAACCTGCTGAGAGAAACTACTCTGCTACTAAGAAGGAGCTACTTGCCATAGTCTTTGCGTTGAAGAAGTATTCATCAGTATCTATGGGGTAATCCTTTTACCTTGTACACTGACCACCGAGCCCTTGTCTATATCCACACTCAGAAGACTCTGACTCCAATGCTTACCAACTGGCTTGATACTCTACTTGATTATGAATATACAGTTATTCATCGCCCAGGAATTCTCAACATCCTTCCTGACCACCTGTCAAGACTTTTTCCAACTTCACCTTGGGAGGGACATGTGATTACTGATGTAATCAGTAAACTCTCTACAACTTCCAAAATAATTCCTCAACTGGATTCAGCAACTTGGAAAATCCCACCTGAAGAACAAAGGAAAACATTGATACAGAGGAGTCATTTACTTGGCCACTTTGGAGCTGACACACTTATGAAGAAGCTACACTCTGATGGATATCACTGGCCAAATATCAAAGTTGACTGCTTAGAATTTGTCAAGTTGTGCAGAGAATGTCAACTTTACAATATCAGCCGCCATGGATTTCACCCTTTGAGCCCCATCCATGCAAGCCTTCCTATGGATCATATTGCAATTGATCTAGCTGGACCTTTCACCACTAGTGATGATGGTAATCACTACCTCTTTGTAATTGTGGATGTCTGCACACGTTTTGTCTTCCTCAAAGCTATCCCAGACAAGTATGCTGCCACTATTGCACAAGAACTATTCAAGCTCTTCTGCCTTTTTGGATTCCCTAAGGTCATTCAATCGGATAATGGAACAGAATTTGTGAATCACGTGATCAAAGCCCTTTGCCAGAATAGCGCCATTGATCACCGTCTGATCACTCCATATCATCCCAAAGCTAATGGACTGGCTGAAAGACATGTTCAGACCTCAGTGAACATCATCAGGAAATCTATCAAAGGTATCAAGAAGAATTGGGACAAGTACGTTCCAACTGTACAGTATGCTATCAACACCAAAATTGCCGCTCTACATGGATCAACACCATTTTCCTTGATGTTTGGAAGAAGATACAACCACTTTGGAGACTACCAGAATACAGAGTTAGCAAGTTTGAATACAGATAAGCTAAAGAACCGGCTTGAGTACCTTACCAACATTGTCTACCCTGCTATCAGTGCCAGAAGTAAGGCCTCTCAGCAAAAGATGACTTCAACGTATGCCTCAAGACACAGGAACAGCAGCTTCCCAGATGGGTCATATGTCATGACACTAGATCCAATCCGGCAATCTAAGCTTGACCCCAAGTATGAAGGACCATTCAAGGTTGTCAGACGCACTACTGGAGGATCTTATGTACTTCAGGATAACACTGGAGCACTGCTACCCAAAAACTTTCCACCTTCTTCACTCAAACTTATTTCTCAAGACCCAGTAACTTTGGAATCCTATGAAGTTGAAGCTATTGTGGACCATGATGGAGAAGAACCAAATTGCCTTTATTTAGTCAAGTGGAAAGGCTATGATGCCAAACACAACACCTGGGAACCTTACACCAACTTTGATGATGTTGCCATTATTGATCAGTATTGGAGCCGCAGAGGAACCCAGAAGGTATCAAAAAACTCCTCTTCCGGAAGGAAGTGATGTTGTGCATCAACATTTAAAACTTAGCCAATTTTACTCCGTTTGAAAATCTAGTACCCTAACTGATTTTCCCTAACCCAAACATAACAAATCCCAGTTACAGTTTATTTTATCCCACCTCAGAATCTATTTTTAGCTATCACACCTGATCTATTTTCAAATGGTCATTACGTTATCAACCTATCTGCCAAGCCTTCCCAGGTGATTAGTCATCTGAGATCTATCCAACCACTGGTGCAGTTGCCAAGACATCAGTTGATTGATGATGTAATTTTCATTTATCTTATGCACCTATGAACACCCAAATTGTATCTCAATCAATCCAGTCCCTTGGTGCTTACTAATTCAACTTGATCAGAAAAGTATAAATAAAGTTTACTGAACCTTTTGGTTTAGTGTGTGTCTCAACAAAATTAAGATTCTGTCTCAGCAAAAATAAGAATCCAACAATTCCGTTCCAGTTTCTATCCAAGCCTAGTATATCTAGCACTCCAACAGAACACCAAGCCTAGCTTGCCTAGCAAACAAATATCATTGCCTTTATAGCCAACCCAGCTATATCCAAGACCAATATTAGATCAGAATCTTTCTGCTAATATTTCCGCCACTCTCTGACAATTCTAAGATTCTGCACTTAATTGTCCCTTTGGTTCAGTTAAACCATTCAAGAGCTTTATTACACTTTCTCTTGGATACAACATCATCTACTCTCTGCTATCACTGACAGTGTCTGAGCACTGAGACTATCATCACTCTATACTACCTACAATTCCCTCAGCTACACACTCTTGTATCAAGCTACACAGTAGCACTGCTCTTTGTTTCAACTGAAATAAGATTCACCTGTTGTGACTGTCTCCTAAGAAAGAGATTTGACTCTCTTCAGAAGATGTATTCAAACTTGACTGCACTGCTGTGTATCAGAGGTAAATGAAGCTCAATGCGTGCTGCAAGAATAAGTAAGCAGTCAATGCAAGCTGTACAAAGATTGTGTCTTGACAGTGGTAGCAGGAGTGAAGCAAAGACAAAAACAGCAGTCAGAGCCCAGTAGCTCTACAGCAACTGCTGCTGAAATAGACACCATAGCTTCTGTCCCAGTCCCAATTCTTGATACTAGTACCTCACCATTCAAAGCAAAAGTCCCACCTAAGCCTCTTGAGATAGTCCCACCCAAGAAGATGTTTTACTTTAACTGGTCCTTGTGAACTAGAGGTTGTTGCTGCTACTCAGGATAATCATACAACTGATGCTGCAAGTGAAGGAGTTTTGTCAGACATTGAGGAAATTCCAGCAACTCCTTCAGTAGAGTGCTCAAGTCCCAATGCTCACCTGGCTCAAGAAGAACTCCTAGAGGAAATAGTACCCATCAGAAATATCACTGCTAAAGACTTGCAGGCACAGATATTTGAGATATTTAGGGATCTAAAGAAGTTGCAGGCTGATAACTTGGAGCTTCTAACCTCAAATGGTGCACTCAAATTGAGGGTTCAAACCTTAGAAGAAAAGTTGGATGACCAAACAAAGGAGTTAGAACGCTGCTCAACCTGCCTTCATAACTCAACACCTGACCTGGCTCCAAACAATGCAACACTTATAGCATCAAATGATGAGCTTAAGCAGAGAGTTCAAATCTTAGAGGAAAAGCTGGAAGCTCAAGCAACAATGTTGGACAATCCCCAGACCCCAGAGTTGATACCTGAAGTCTCTATTCCCCAAAATCCCATTCCAAGGCATAGCACATTGGATAAAGGAAAACAAAAAGAGACATACTCAAGTATTCTACAAAAGCAGTACCAGGAGCCAGGCCCTGCACCATCAATGAGTACTAACATTCCTGACACAGTTGCTGGCAGAATTCTTTCCAAAGTCATACGTAATTCCAAAAAGTCTCAACCACAACTTGCTACCTTGGAAACACTAAAGCCTACCACACAACCTGCCAGGAAGTCTACCTATAAGCCTCCAGCAAACTTACCTCAGCTCCAGAATTGGTCCTTGCTATACTTTGCCAATGTTCCATGGACTACTATATCAAACATCAGACATACATTCCGCTCTCTAAATATTGACACTTCAAAAATTGTTAACCTAGCTTGGAGAAGAGGAAAGATCCTAGAAATGATTGTAGACAGAAACTTCTCCACTGCATTGACTAAGTATCTGGCAAAAAATCTAAACTGGGTGCCTACCAAATTCACAATCATTCCACCAGAGTCAATGGACACTGAGCCAGGAATATTCAACAAGCCCCCAGCTCACATGGCAATTATGGCTTTCTTTGCTGCCATTAAGAAACAGGCTCCAACCTATGATGTGGCCTACTTCTTGAAAGAGGAAGCAATTAGAATCCTGAAAGACATTACGCAAGCTCCATTTGAAGAGTTGTGGAATAATTCTGGAAATTTACAAAGGGCAGTGCAAGAGTTTCAGCAGGAACAGGCAACCTCAGAGTCTGCCTGACTACAGAACATACTCTTACTCAACTGCAACTCCATCACTCCAACTGTAGCTGAATTAGAAAACTTACTGAAAAAGGAATATTCCTTGCTCCTACTAATTGATGTTAAGTTGCCAAAACTTCCCTCTAGACTGAATGCATATTCATCTGCTCACCCAAAATTCCCAGCTCACTCAATGGCACTTGTTGCTCTTTCATCTTCTAAGCTTGCACCCTCAGCAAATGTATCCATCATCTATGAATATTACTGCTATGCTCTAACACTTCCAACTATAGTAGCCATTATTATCTATCTCCCTCCATCTCTGTCTAACTCCATAACACTGGCAATTTTCTTGGCCACATCAGAATTCATTAACAGCTCATCAATCCCTTGTATGGTAGTGGGAGATATAAATATTCCCCACCCTGAAAATATCACCACTATTTCATCCAGACTTAGAACCCAAGAGGAGCACTTTACAAAGTTCCTCCGACAAAACCATCTGGTCACTGTAAACACTCAGCAAGCTCAACGTTGTGTTGACTGGGTAACAGCTACTCCTGCTGCCTTACAGTACATCCACCAGGTTACAAGCATTCCAGAGGATATCAGCTGTGGTTCACTAGAGAAATCTGATCACAAGCCAATACATATTATCATTTCTGCCAGAAAAACCCTACCAATTGGCACCCTTCTTCAGCCATTTACAATCCTGCCAGCCAAAGCTTCAGTATCACAGACACAGGACTTTGCCAACTACCTATCCTTGCTTACAGAATATGCATTTCCCAGCTTACCTGCATGGATTTGTGATGATGTAAATGCATTATGGCTATTTTACCAGCATTTCATCATAATCACTGGCTGTCTGGCCCTGCCCACCAAGTCCTACCAAAAGCCATCTGCAAACCAACTTAAATGGAAATCCATCATTTCTGCCTTAAATTCCAGCTACCTATGTTTCCCTAACCCAAAAACACAGAACCTCCTGGAAAGCGCAATCTCCTACTCCAAGTCACTACAGATCACTGAGCATACTAGATTATGGGCTCATATCATGGATACCTTGCCCTTAGTAAATATGAATGCCACCACAAGGTCTATATCAAGAGTATACAAAGCCATGAGACCCCAAGCAAGGAGTATACCATCACCAGACAAACTGGCCCCTATATTCTTTGATTCAACCGTGCATCCCACTCCTCCTTTCTACCATACTGGTAACATATCTAGCAGTCCAACATCTCCAATTTTGGTTTCAGCAAAGCTTCTGGAGAAAATTTTAAAGAAGCTTCCTGCAAATACTGCACCTGGACATGACTTGATTACCTACAATCTACTCCGGGTATGCTACTCCAAAATGAGTCACTTACTTCTCCCATTCTACTCTATCTGTGCCCAACAATTGACTACCCCAAAGGCCTGGTCACAGGCAAATGTAATACCCTTATACAAAGGGAAGGGGAAACACTCACTCCCAGGTTCTTACCGGCCAGTTTTGCTCCTACCAACCTGCCGGAAAATATTTGAGCTTATAATAGCAAGATCCTTGCAATCTCAACTATATCCATTCCATCCTTCCCAGTTTGGATTCTTGCCCAAACTCTCCTTGGATATGGCTGTAGTGCTAAGCCATGATCATTCACTTCAATTCTCATTGCCAACCATTCTGTTTGACATTACTAAAGCCTTTGACTCTGTGGACAGAGCTCTGCTTTGGAGAAAGCTATTAGCAGTTACCACACTACCAATGACCCTTCTTGTACGTTCTCTATTTTGTGAGAACTCAGCCAAAATTTTGCATCCAAGTTGTACATCAGAGACTTATGAGGTTCCAAATGGAGTAGTCCAAGGATCTGTACTAGGTCCCTTACTATTTGTGATATTCCTACACAACTTTCCTTTATTTCCAAAAGGCCCCTCACCAGACTCTCCCTATCCACTACTAACTCTCTATGCGGATGATATCAAGATTGCTACTCCTAATCCCATAGCAGACACTGCCATCATTGAGAAGTACTTGGCTGCCAACAACCTCTCACTCTCAATTTCCAAGACAGTCCCAATTGGGTGCACTACAACTATACAGAACACTAGCATTCTGCCACAACAAACTGCAATATATCTAGGTCTGCCGTTTTGTCAACATGGGATTGACTCAAAGCTCCACCTGAATAGTAGGATCCGTCTTGCCCAACAGGCTCTCAAAAAGCTTCTGGTAGTAGTCACTCCAGACACTCCAATTCAAAAGATCCCTATACTTCTGAAGCAGTATGTACTGCCGGTACTTGAATTTGGTCTCCACATTATACCCCTAACCTCCAGAGAACTTCACCGCCTGGATAAATTTCTCCATCAGTGTATCAGATCCTTGGTACCTTATCTTCCAGTATCTCCCTATATCCATGCAACTAATGGAGTTTTGGGTTCTACCCATACCAAATCCAAATGATCTATCTCCGTGCTTCCTTCCTAGTCAAACTTCAGAAATCACATAACCCCTCCATCAAACAATGGCTTCAATCTAACTCCTCCCTGAAATCTTCTTGCTGGCACACCCTGGTTGGCTCTGCTGTAGTAACAGAGCTTGCTTCAAAACTTCAAAAAGCTGAGAAACCAAGACTACTGGCTCAGGACCATCTAAGATCTATGTGGCAGAGCTACTTACAAGTCCACACACCTTTCCTACTACACCTAATTCCAGGCTGGGTTGCAGTCTTGGATTATATTGATCAGAAACATCTACAATTTGTACTTCCCCCAAAACCCCTGAATTTTATATTTACCTCTGATGAGCTTCACTTTATTGAAACAAACATTAGAGATGAAACAAAACATAAATTAGATTACTTATTAGAGAGGTTCTAGACCTCTTAATTGGCTTCTTTATTTGTACTTAGATTAGTTCTTAACTCAAATAAAGATTTCACCAACTTGGTGACTTTCCCTCCCCTAGCCCTAACCCTAACCCTTCTCTTCTCCCTGCTAATTTTCCTAACCCAGGAATAATCCATCCATCTACCCTTGTCCATCCATCTATAAATTCTGACTTCTGGAATTTTTGCTCCTTCCTTCTCTTCTCCCTGCTAATTTTCCCTCCCACCCACCCCATCTTACCCTCTTCTTCTTATTTCTTATGCCTTCACTCCATTCCCTTCAGATTTCTTTCCTTGAGGAAAGGCTTGCACTTGTTGAAGCTGAAAATGCTCTACTCAAGAAACAAGTTCAAAAGCTCTTTTCTGCCTTCTCTGATCTGCAAGAATCTATTGTCCCTGTGCCAACCCTTCCTGCCAACAAGACTCCCCAAGAATCATCTGCTCCTGCTCACTCTTCCTACTCTGAAGTTGTCAAAAAGTCTGTTCCTGCTCCCTCAAGACATCCTGCTGCTCCTCCCAAGACCAAAAGAAAGTTTCCTGCCACTTCTGATTTGCCTCCTGCTACTGACTGGGCTGTCTGCTACTTTGCCAATGTGGAGTTTATTCCTATATCTGAGCATAGGATGTATCTCAAGCAACATGGTTACAACTTATCCAAGATTGTCAACATGAGATTTATCAACCATCACACTCTGGAGGTAGTACTTGACAAAAGTATTGCTAAAGAGTTCTCTCAAAATGTCTCTGACCAGCTTTACTGGGAACCTACTGACCATGCCTTTAAAGAGTTTCCTGATTCTCCAGTTTACAAGACCTTCTCCTTAGAGGAATCTCTGCTCTCAAGATTCACTTCACTTATCAAAAACTCCCCTTCACCTGCTGTTACCCACTTCCTCAAAGATTATTATATCTCTCAAGCTTATCTACTTCACTCCCCCATGAACCTGAACTCCAGTGTACTCTGGGATACTGCCTTAACTTTAGCTTAGATTTATTCATATTCAACTTAGTATTTACTTTGGGAATCTTCTATTCCCAGCTGGCTTCTTTATTTGTAGTTAGACTTGTCTGAAATCAAATAAAGATTTCACCTACCTTGGTGACTTTCCCTCCCCTAACATTGCACCTATATGAATGTATGATTCAATGATGACCTGCCAGAGTAAGCATTATAAATAAAGCTATGGCACCACTTACACATGTATATATAACACCATTTCCCCTTTTTTTTGACCTACTTCTATATGTATGCTGCCAGATAATAAAACAAAGTTGTCTGGTTCTCAACCAAACCCCACCACTGACAGCAGCAGAGGAACAGTTGGACAACAGCTTGCTTTGACATTCAGTGCAACAAGCATGGCTACAACCAAAAAAGACCCTGTGGACAGTGTGCCCACTAAAGGGAATAATACAGACTCCTATTTGATAATAACATGCTATGGTAAGTATTATAAATAAAGTTGAGGCACCACATACTCACACACATGTAACACTAAATCCCTGTTGGTATGACTCACTTCCATCAATATGCCTCCAAAAAATAATGCAAAGTTGTCAGGTTCCCAACCAAACCCCAACACAGACAGCAGCAGAAGAACAGTTGGACAACAGCTTGCATTGACATTTTGTGCAACAAGCAGAGCTACATCCAAAAAAAGTCATGTTGACTGTGTGCTCACTGAAGATAAAAATGAAGCCTCCTCAGCCTCTCAGTCAACTAAGCAATTGAGAATATCTGGGGAGCTGCAAGCTGACCATCATGCTTAGGTAGATGAGAGTGTAGCAAACACAGTACTGCTGGTAGAAGACCAGCAAATGACTGTCATGACTTCACCACCACCAGTACTTGCAAGCATGTTATCAGCTCATACCAAAGCATTAATGAGGTAATTGGGAGCAGTGGCTAATATGATATATGCAATGGCCCAGAGAAAAGAGGGAACATTGACTGGCATTGATCCATATAGAGCAGCAACTTTGATGTTAATAGCATACTTTAGGGTAGGAAAATACTTGCCCCAATTTGTTTTGATAAGTCTGATTGATTTTCCAATGATGTCACTGAGGTCTGAACCTGTCTTTCAGCAAGCCCATTTGCTTTTGGATGATATGGGGTGAGCAGAGAGTGATCAATGGCACTATTCTGGTAAAGAGCTTTGATCACATGATTTCAAATTTGGTTCCATTGTTCAACTGAACAGTCTTTGAGAACCAGAAAAGACAGTAGAACTTGAACAGAGCCTGTGCAATAGTGGAAGCATGCTTGTCCAGGATAGCATTGAGAAGACAAAAGTGTGCAGACATCCACAGTTACAAAGAGGTATTGATTGTTGTAAATTTGTAAGTTACACCTAGATATTCACCTAACTTAGCCACCCATATTATAGCATA
>MCFE01001222.1:0-12839 GCA_002104905.1 Basidiobolus meristosporus CBS 931.73 | reverse complement strand
TTTGGTGTAGATCTAGACTGTGTACAGCTGCCAGGGCTAGAACTGTCCTAATAGAGTTAAACTTGGCAACTGGAGCAGATGTTTCCTTAAAGTCTAGTCCCTGGATCTGGGAATAGCCTTTAGCTACCAATCTAGCCTTGTACTTAACAACGGCACCATTTGAGGTTATCTTGATCTTGCAGACCCATCTACATCCTATTGGCTTTCTCACATTTGGCACATAAGGCAAAATAAGCTTCTTCATGATCATTGGATGTCTGCCGCCAGGATCCAGGGGCATTTCTTATTCTGGTAGATCTCCTAACTGGGATAATCTGTTCTGATCTGGAACTGGTAGAAGTATCTTCCATATCTGGCTGGATTTGGTACATATCTTCTTCATTAGTGTTGATTGCATCTTCAGGCGGCTGGCCAATGATTTCTGTGGCTTTCTGATCTGAATTCTCCTCAAATACAACGTCCCTGCTCTTGATTGGCTTCCAAATTTTGCCATCATACACTCTATACCCTTTAGTATTATCATAATACCCAAGAAAGATCCCTTTCCTACTCTTTGGTTGTAACTTTGAGCGTTTTTTGTCAGGGATGTGATAAAATACATCACTGCCAAAGATCCTGAGGTGCTGGAGATCTGGTTTTTTGCCTGTATATGCTTCAAAGGGTGTAGAATCTTGTAGTGCTGTTGTTGGGCATCTTATCTTGATGTATACAGCAGTAGCAACAGATGCTGCCCAAAACCTGTAGTCCATTCCCTTATCATGTAGCGTAGATCTTCCCATCTCTACTATTGTTCTATTTGCATGTTCTGCTACTCCATTTTGCTGTGAAGTATGAGGAACTGTGGTGTGTTGAAGTATACAAGTAGACAAGCAGTATTTTGCAAACTCCTTTGAGCAGTATTCTCCTCCATTGTCACTTTGTAGTACCTTCAATTTACACCCAGTTTGTGCTTCTGCAATGTTCTTGAAGTGCTTAAACTTCTCTAAAGCTTCATCCTTTGTTTTGAGGAAGTACACCCATGTATAACTTGTCTTGTCATCAATAAACTTCATAAAGTATCTCTTGGCTCCAAAGGACACTGTTCTCATGGGGCCATATATGTCTGAGTGTACCATAGCCACTGTTTTGGTGGTATTGATGCCTTCTGAGCTCTTGAAACATTGCCTAGCTTGTTTGCCATATTAACATCCCTTACAAACATTCAACCTGATTGGAATTAAGTATTTTAGGCCCAAAACAAGCTGAGTTCTCACCAATTGGCTCATTTTCTGTTCCCCTATGTGTCCTAGCCTCCTATGCCATGTCTCCCAGTTGGTTTCATCAGTTTCAGCAATGTTGACATACTCAGGTACAATGATCTTGCATTGTAACTTGTATATATTGTGATCTCTGATTCCCAAAGCTAATTTTTGTCCATTTTCACTCAATATTGAGCAGCTCTGCTTAGTAAAAACAAATTTCAGTCCCTGAGTAGTTGCTTTACTGACTGAGAGTAGGTTCTTAGCTATTCCAGGTACATAGAGTACGTCAGTCAGTTTTGCTGTTGTTGCCCCTGAGTTATCACTCATATTGAGTTGTATAGACCCACTGGCAATAGCTTCCAATGCAGAGTTATCTCCCAGATAAACCTTTCTTAAGGGAATAGTCTTTAAGTTGCTGAACCAATCCTTTATACCACAAATATGCTATGATGCTCCAGAGTCAATATACCATTCATTACTTTGGTTACTTGCACTCTCTTTTACAGATACAAATAACTATTCATCAGTAGTTATATGGTTTGCCTGCTCTAGTTTCTGTTTTTTGTCAACTTGTTTCTTCTTGTATTCTCTTGCCCAGTGTCCTGGCTTTTTACAGTAGTTACAGCAGCCAGGTTTTCTTTGGTTTTGTTGCTTTCCCTTCTTTTCTGTATGCCTTTCTGAACTGAATAAAGCATTATCTTCAATTTTCTCTGCTTGATCATTACATGTGAGTTCTTTATGGAGAAGTCTTTCTTTGACATAGTCTAAAGTCAAGTTGTCTTCTCTGTTGTCAAAAGAAAGTATAAGTAGCTCATACTTGTCTGGTAGGCTACAAAGCAGACAGAGTATCTTTTCTTCATCATCTACACCTGCATTAATACTGTAAAGTTCTTCTGCAAGTGTCTCCATTCTGGTAATGAGTTGTAGTATGTCATCATCTGGCTGCTTCCTCATGTTGAAGAACTTTTGTTTCAAATAAAGCTTGCTTGATACTGACTTTGCTCTAAAGATCTTCTCTAAGGATTCCCATGCTGATTTGGCAGTATTTGAGGCATGGATTTGTCCAATGAAGGAGTCTTGCACATTGATGCATATGGCATTGAAGGCATTTCTCTCCTTCTCTTGAAACTTCTCCACATCTTCTGCTATTCCTTTGGGCTCAACTTCCTTTCCTGTAACTATGTTCCAAAGTTTTCTCTCCTCAAGGTGGATCTGCATCTTGATTCTTCAAAGTCTGTAGTTCTCCCCATCAAACCTCTCCTTTACAGGGAAGATGTTGGTATTGCTTTGTTTGCTGGTAGAAGTCATCTTTAGAATAGATTAAGGCAATTGGGGGTCATAACCTGTTGCAATTTAAGAAGTGATTTGGATATAAGGAACTTATCAAGAAATAGTGATAATAGTTGAACTGTTGTTTATTTATAAAGATGCTCAGTATTATACCTCTGTAGAAGTAATACATCTGTAACACTAAGTAAGGAGGGTTTCTTAAGATTCAGGGGCATTCTGTAATAGTTTCAGGGTTAGTACTTGATGTCTGGTAATAGTGCTAATTTGATCCTGACTATAGGGGAATAATCATAAGATCATATATCTGGAGAAAGTGGCAAAGTTAAGACAGTGAATGAGTCCTACAGTGACTAAGAATAGTCTAGAATTATAAAGTAAATTTTTAGCTGCTGAATGATACCAAATAGTTCAATATTTCAACATGACATACTTTATGTACCCAAAATAGCTAAGCGTCTACTCTCAGTCAGTAAAGCAACCGCTCAGGGACTGAAACTTGTTCTTACTAAGATGAGTTGCGCAACATTGAGTGAACATTGACCAAAATCAGCTTTGGGAATCAGAGATCACAATATATACAAGTTGCAATGCAATATCATTGTACCAGAGTATGTCAACATTACTGAAACTCCTGAGAGTAGCTGGGAGGCATGGCACAGGAGGCTTAAATACATTGGGGAACAGAAAATGAGCCAATTGGTGAAAAATCAGCCTGTTTTGGGCCACAAGTACCCAATTCTGATCAAATTGAGTGTTTGTAAGGGACGTTCATAAGGCAAACAAGCTAGGCAACAAGTGATCACAATATACACATGTTACAATGCAATTTCATTGTACCTGAGTATGTCAACACTGCTGAAACTGATGAAGCCAACTGGGAGACATGGTACAGGAGGCCAGGACACATTGGGGAACAGACAACAGGCTAATTGTTGAATAATCAACTTGTTTTGGGCTTAAAATACTCAATTCTGACCAAATTGAATGTTTGCAAGGGATATTCATATGGGAAGCAAGCTAGGCAAAGTTTCAAGGGCTCAGAAGGCATTAATACCACCAAGATATTGGCTATTGTACACTCAGACATATGTGGCCATATGAGAACACTGTCCTTTGGTGCCTAGAGATTCTTTATGACGTTTATTGATGACAAAACAAAATATACATGAGTGTACTTAGGTTACTAAAGGGTATAGAGTGTATGATGGCAAAATTCAGAAGCTGATCAAGAGCAGGGATGTTTTATTTGAGGAGAATTCAGATCAGAAAGCCACAGAAATCATTGGCCAGCTACCTGATGATTCAATTAACACTAATAAAGAAGATATGTACCCAATTCAGCCAGATACAGATGATAAATTCACCAGTTCCAGATCAGAGCAGATTATCCCAATTAGGAGATCTACCGGAATTAGAAATGCCCCTGGATCCTGGTGGCAGACCTCCAGTGATCATGAAGAAGCATATCTTGCCTTATGTGCCAAAACTCAGAATCTGGAACAGGCCATGGCTAAGTCCAGATGCTACTATGTGTCAACAAGCCATGCAGGAGGAGTACAAATCACTGATCAAGGCAAAAACATGGAAACTGGTAGATTTACCAAATGGGAGAAAGCCAATAGGATGTAGATGGGTCTTCAGGTTCTACATAACCTCAATTGGTGCTGTTGATAAGTACAAGGCTAGATTGGTAGCTAAAGGCTATTCCCAGATTCAGGGACTAGACTTTAAGGAAACATCTGCTCCAATTGCTAAGTTTAACTCCATTAGGACAGCTCTAGCCCTGGCAGTGCTACACAGTCTAGATCTACACCAAATCAACGTTAAAACAGCCTTTCTAAATGGGGATTTGCAGGAAACTATATATATGGAGCAACCAAAAGGTTTTACTAATCCTAAAGACCCCCATAAGGTGTGCAAACCTAGAGAATCTTTATACAGGCTTAAGCAGGCACCTAGAGCATGCTATAACAAGATTGACACATATGCAGAGGAAATTTGGTTCTCTTGTAGCGCTGCATATCAAAGTATATATGTGAAACAGCTCAAAAAGGGTGTGATCATCCTAGTTTTTTATTTGGACAACCAAATTATAGCCACAAGGGACCAAAAAGCACTAAATCAGACAAAATCAGATCTCTTTAGCAAGTTTGAGATGTATGATCTTGGAAAATTGAGCTATTTTTGTGTAGTTGAGATCATATTTGACCTGCTTAAGCAGAAAATTGTGCTGAATTGGTCTAAGTACATCAGGGACAATTTTCAACGCTCCAAAATGAAAAATTGCTAACATGCAGCTACCTCTATGCACAATCAACTGAAATTAAGCAAATCATACTAGTTTTAGACAAAAGAGGCTCAAATATGGACCAAAACTTGTGGGTGTTTACACGTCCAGATATTGCGGTGGCAGTTGGAATAGTCATGTAATTCATGCAGAATTATGGATCAGATCAAATTGCAGCAGTTAAGCGGATTTTCAGATATCTACAAGGTACCATAGATATGGTACTAGAACACTCTGGAGCAGCTAATAGGCAAAAGCCTGATGGTTATAGTGCTTCAGATTGGGGTAGGGATCTGATTGACAGATGCTCTACCACAGGCTATGTATTTCTTTACGCTGGTGCAGTTATTACTTAGAATTGCAAGAAACAACCAATTGTGGCCCTACGTACAACTGTAGCAGAAGATATAGCTGCATGTCAAGCAACTAATGCGGTTGTAAGGCTACAATAATTATTCAAAGACTTAGTTTTAGTTCAGATGAACCAACATGTATTTACAAGGATAATCAAAGTTGTATCTTATTAGCTAGAAATCCTACTAATCATGCCAGAACTAAGCACGTTGATATACAGCATCACTTTGTGAGTGAAGCTGTAGAAAATAACTTAGTAGAGTTGGTGTACTGCTCAACTAACAAAATGGTGGCAGATATATTAATACAGCCACTAGCTAGGCCACAATTTGAGATTCTCAGGGAGGAATTAGAATTAAGAAATTATCTAGTTCAGGGGGAGTGTTGAAATATTTGCCTATTTGGTATCATTCTGCAATTAAAAATTTACTCAGTAATTCTGAACTAGTCTTGGTCACTGTGGGACTAATTTACAGCTCTAGCTTTGCCATTTTCTTCAGATCTGTTATATTAAGATTATGCCTTTATAGTCAGGATCAAATTAGCACTAATACCAGACGTCATGTACTAACCCTGAAACTGTTACAGAATGCTCCTGAATCTTGAGAAACCCTCCTTACTTAGTGTTACAGCTGTATTACTTCTACAAGAGTATAATACTGAGCTTCTTTTTTAATAATCAGCAATTCAACTATCATCACTATTTCTTGATAAGTTCCTTATATCCAAATCACTTCTTAAATTGCAACATCTACACCCTTTGAAGCATATACAGGTAACAAAGCAGACCTCTAGCACCTCAGGATCTTTGGGGGTAATATCTTTATCACATTCCTGACAAAAACCCTTAAAGTCAGAACCAACAAGTAGAAAAGGGATGTTTCCTGGATACTATGAGGATACTAAAGGGTATAGAGTGTATGATGGCAAAATTCAGAAGCTGATCAAGAGCAGGGATGTTGAATTGAGGAGAACTCAGATCAGAAGCCACTGAAATCATTGGCCAGCTGCCTGATGATGCAATCAAGACCAATGATAAAGATATGAACCTAAATCAGCCAAATATGGAAGATATTTCAACCAATTCCAGAACAGAGCAGAAGATCTACCAGAATATGAAATGCACCTGGATTCAGTTGGCAGTCATGGAATGATTGTGAAGAAGCTTATCTTGCCTTATGTGCCAATGTTATGATCTAGCACTTGAATGTTGAAATTAGATCAGTTAATATCCAATCTTATTTATGCACCAAGTTGAGTTGTGTAACTTGTTTCAGTCTTGAAAAGGCATCAGCAACCATCTTATTTTCCCAGCGTAGTAGAAAATCTCCGAGTTGAGTTGTGCAATGTATTCACTCAGTCTTGTCTGTTTTTTGGAGAGTAACTTCTGGGTAAACATATACATGAGTTAGGCATGATTGGTCTTAACAGTGCGCTTGACCTCTTCAATGTAGCATCTAACCCTCCTGGTACTACCAAGTATTCTATTGCTTCAAAAATTTGCTCTAAGCCCACCCCTAAAACTCTTACCTGAGAACCTCATCCCAGTTCTTCAAGCATTATATCATGGCAAGCATGTCCTTTAATGTGAACCTAGTGTTCCTCTTCTGTCTTGCTGTGTTGATATGTCATCTGGGTAAATTTTCACAAACTTGGCTAAGTACTCCTGGAAGACTGTCTGCATCAAGGTCATCAATGTTGCAGGGGCATTGGTAAGGCCAAAACTCATGACTATGTACTCATAATGTCCATATCAAGTCCTGAGTACAGTCTTAGAGATGTTATCTGGTTTTACCCTACTCTGGTTTTATCCTGATATTATGTCAATCTTGCTGAGTATAGTAGCTCAATTGAGTTGGTCCGGATGCTCATCAATCCAAGGTACAAGGTACTTATTCTTCAAAGTAACTGAGTTGCAGGCTCTGTAGTCAATGCACATCCTAGGTGTTCCATCCTTCTTTTTCACAAAAAGTACTGGTGATTCCAAAGTGACCTGCAAGGTCTGATATATCCTTGCTCCAACAACTGTTCTATTTTCTCTTCATCTTTTCCAATGTTAATGAGCTCATGCTGTAAGGTGTCTTACTCACTGGGAGGTAACACTGATATGCTGGTAGGCTCAACATATAACTAATTGATTTGACTAAAAACTGTGCAAACCCAAACATTTAAGTTTTAGATCATAAAATTGGCACATAAGGCAAGATAAGCTTCTTCCTGATCATTGTATATCTGCCACCAGGATCCAGGGGAATTTCTTATTTCAGTAGAACTCATAGCTGGGACAATCTGCTCTGATCTAGAACTGGTGGAAATATCACGTGTATCCTCACACTGCCCAAGAAAGATCCCTTTTCTATTAATTGGTTCCAACCTTGAGTGTTCTTTCAGGGATCTGATGAAAGATATCACTACATAATATCTCAATGTGTCAGAGGTCTAGTTGTTTGCCTGCATATGCTTCAAAGGATGTGGAATCTGGTAGTGCTGTTGTTGGGCATCCATTTTAGATATATACCATGGTAGCATCAGATTCAGCTCTAAACTAAAAGTTAGTTCCCTTATCATGAAGAATAGATCTTACCATCTCTACTATTGTTCTACTTGCATATTTTGCTACTCTGTTTTGCTGAGGATGATGTGGAACAATGGTCTGTTAAAGCACACCATTGGATGTGCAGTAGTATGAAAGCTTCTGGAGCAGTATTCACCTCCATGGTCACATAAAAGTACATTCACCTTACACCCTATTTGTGTTTCTGCCATTGTCTTGAAGTATCTGAACATCTATAAAGCTTCATCCTCTTTTTTGAGGAATACACCATGTATATATTGTCTTGTCATCAATAATGTCCTAAGTATCTCTTAGCTCTAAAGGACAGTGCTCCCAGGGGCCCACATGTGTCTGAGTGTATAATAGCCAATATCTTGGTGGTGCTAATACCTTCTGAGCTGCTGAAATGTTACCTAGCTTGTTTGCTATATGAACATCCCATACAGACACTGAATGCGATTGGAATTGAGTATTTTAGGCCCAAAACAGGCTGATTTTTCACCAATTGGCTCATTTCCTGTTCCCCAATGTATTCAAGCCTCCTATGCCATGCCTCCCAGCTAGTTTCAGGTGTTTCAGCAATGCTGACATACTCAGGTACAATGATCTTGCATTGTAACTTGTAAATATTGTGATCTAAGTTTTGCTATTGTTGCTCCTTAGATATCACTCCTATTTGGTTGTATAGACCTACTAACAATAGCTTGCAGTGTAGAGTTGGCTCCCAGATAGACCTTTCTGATGAGAATAGTAATTATGTTCCTCAACCTCTCCTTTATACCACAAACATGCTGTGATGCTACAAAGTCAATATACCATACATTATTTTGGCTACTTGCACTCTCTTGTACAGCTGCAAATTGCTGCTCATCAATGGTATATGGTTTGCATGCTCCAGTTACTGTTTTTTGTCTGCTAGTTTCTCCTTGCATTCACTTGCCCAGTGCCATGGCTTCTTACAGCAGTCACGGCAACCAGGGCTTTTTGGTTTTGTTGCTTTCCTATCTTTTCTATGTGTCTTTCTGAGCCAAATAAGGCATTGTTTTAAATCTTCTCTGCTTGATCATAACTTCCAAGTTCTTTGTGGAGAAGTCTTCAATTGATATAGTCCAAAGTTAAATTATCTTCTCTGCTTTCAAAAGAAAGTATGAATGGCACATACTTGTCTGGCAGGCTGTCAAGGAGAATGGTGATCTTTTCTTCATCATATACAGCAGTATTACTGTAAAAATCTTCTGCAAATATTTTTACTCTATTATTGAGCTGTAGCATGTCATCATCTAGCTTGTTCCTCATGTTGAAGAACTTTAGCTTTAGATAAAGCTTGCTCATTACTGACTTTGCTCTAAAGATCTTCTCTCAGGATTTCCATGCTGCTTTGGCAGTATTTTAAGCATACATGTCCAATGAAGGGATCTTGCACATTTCTACATATTTTACTAATGGCCTTTCTCTCCTTCTTTTGATACTTGTCTACTTCCTCTGCTGTTCCTTTGGGCTTAACTACTTATCTTGTTACTATAATCTAAAGCTTTCTTTTCACCAGGTGGATCTGCATCTTGATCTCCAAAGTCTGCAGCTCTTTCCATCAAACCTGTCCTTTACAGGGAAGATGTTTGTGTTGTTCTGTTTGCTGGTAGAAGTCATCTTTAGAATGGGTTAAGGCAATCAGGGCTCATACCCTGTTGTAATTTAAAAAGTGATCTGGATATAAGGAACTTATCAAGAGATAGTGATAATAGCTCAACTGTTGTTCTTTCATAAAGCAGTTCAGTATTCATACCTTTGTATAAGTAATAAAGCTGTAACATAAAGTAAGGAGGTTGCTCAACATTCAGGGGCTCTCTGTAACAGCTTCACAGCTTGTACATAATGTTTGGTAAAAGTGGTAACTTAATATTGACAATAGGGGAATACTCAAAGGATTATAGATCTGAAAAAAGCGCCAATGCTAGGGCTGTAAATTAGTAGTCCTACAGTGACCAAGACTTGTCCTGAGTGATACCAAATAGTCCAATATTTCAACAGTAACATTGATAGCAGTAATAACCAGAATCCACCTCCCCTGAAGAAAGAAGAAGCCTCTGTCAAGATATCAGAAAATCAAGATTGGAAGAATGCAATGAAACAAATCCTGTCTCAACAGCAGCATTTACTCCAGATCCTCAACCAGCAGTGACAAGCAATGACTACCATGGCCCAGAGCCAGCATAACCCTGTCAAGTGCAACTTTAGCATGATGGTCCACAAGTATTATGGTGGAGTCAATGAGAGCCTTGGAACTTGGCTCTTCCAAAATGAAGAAGGTTTTAAGGCTAGGAGAATTGCTCCTGAAAGCAGGTTACATAATGCAGCTTCTTGCTTTTCAGATGCAGATTTACAGTGGTACAACAATAAGATCATGTCAGCCACCATGAGGGGATGCACTACAATCTCCACCTGGGATGAGTTTGTGTCAGAAATTCAGAGTACTTTGGAACCCCCACACCAGTACACATCACTAAGAAGCAATTAGAGACACTGAGACAGAAAGGTATGGCTCAAGAGCTCATCTGTAAGTATAGATATATACCTGGACAAATTGAAAAAATGGACCTGCTGGATCAAGTTGAATAACATATTGATTGGCTGAAGAAAAAAGGTGCAAGGGAGTGAGTTTTTGAAGACCTTGGACTATTACAGAAGTCATCAAGATTGCCTTAGACTATGACTCAGCTTTGTTTGCAGGTGGGAAGCCCACAATGACTAATCAGAGAGGCTATAATCACCATGAAAGAAGGCTATCAGAAGCAGTACCATTGGAAATATATGCTATGCAGAAGAATCCTACCTAAGAAGAGTGTAGGAAAAAAATTTTTGCTGTGGTCTTGATGCACTCTGCAACTATTTAAATGGATCTAATTGGCAAGTGCATCCAGTTGCCTTTTATGACAAAAAACTTGACAGTGCTTTCACAGCCTCATTGCAAGTCTCTGATGGCATTACTACAGCAGTATGGTGGCCTACAGCTAGCTCTGTATAATGCTACTGTACCAATATACCAAATAGTATTTCCTTTTTCTACCTTCCCTTGTGCAATTCATATATTCCACTGTAGAATCACCCCTCTTTATTTGCTTACCCACTACTACCTTGGGTATTCCGCATATAGCTCAAATCAAAAAAAACTATGGCCACCAGCTTAGTAACCTCTACAAATGCATCCACCTGCTGCAATTGATATACCTCTATTAGCTCAACTTTACGGCTTTTTAGTGTGATACTTGCAAAGTTACCAGATACCTTGTACTGCTGGTAACATATACTTCTTGCAAACATATGCTTGGTTGCTACTACTGCTGCCATGAATACCTCCTAAATATCTGTAAAGAACTTTTGTGGTAATTGGCCAGTATATTCCTTCTCCCTGCTGAATTCTAGTCCTTCTTAGAGGTGTGCTCTGGTTCTTGTTTGTGTGAGCTCCATACTGAATGGTGTGGAAGTTGGCTAGTGACCAAGAGATACCCAGCATACTTTGGTAGAGTGTTCCTAATAAGATTTCATTGCTTATTGCACCCAACCCAACTGTGTATTACTTACCTTGTTACCCATGCATTGGGGCTGCTAAGTTTCTTAATTCCATATGCATAGGTGTCTCCATGTGCACATCTGTTTTCAGTATTTTCCAACCCTTCCTGGTTGTCCACTATGTACCAACTCTTCACATTCTTGATGGACTTAAGGGTAACATTCTGTTGAAATATTGGACTGTTTGGTATCATTGTGCAGCTGAAAATTTACTTAACAATCCTGGACTAGTCTTGGTCACTGTGGGACTAATGTACAGCTCTGATGTTGCAACTTTCTTCAGATCTATGATCTTATGATTATTCCCCTATAGTCAGGATCAAATTAGCACTAATACTAACTATTATGTACTAACCCTGAAACTGTTACAGAATACTCTTGAATATAGAGAAGCCCTCTTTACTTAGTTTTACATCTGTATTACTTCTACACAGGTATAAATACAGAGCTTCTTTATAAATAAACAACAGTTCAACTATTAACACTATTTCTTGATAAGTTCCTTATATCCAAATCACTTCATAAATTGCAACAGGTTATGAGCCCTGATTGCCCTAATCTATTCTAAAGATAATTTCTACCAGCAAACAGAACAACACAAACATCTTCCCTGTAAAGCAGAGGTTTGATGGAAAGAACTACAGACTTTGGAGAATCAGGATGCAGATCCACCTTGAGGAATGTAAGCTTTGTAATAGAGTAATAGGAAAAGAAGTTGAGCCCAAAGGTACAGCCAAAGTAGTGGAGAAGTCTCAAGAGAAGGAGAGAAAGGCCTTTAATGCCATATGTATCAGTGTGCAAGATTCCTTCATTAGACAATTCCATGTCTCAAATACTGCCAAAGCAGCATGGAATCCTTAGAGAAGATCTTTAAAGCAAAGTCAGTATCAAGCAAGCTTTATTTAAACAAAAGTTCTTCAATATGAGGAAGAAGCCAGATGAAGACATGCTACAACTCATTACCAGAATGGAGACACTTGCAGAAGAACTTTACAGTATTAATGCTGGTGTCAATGATAAAGAAAAGATCCTTTGTCTGCTTTGCAGCCTACCAGACAATTATGAGCTACTCATACTTTCTTTTGAATGCAGAGAAGACAATTTAACTTTAGACTATGTCAAAGGAACACTCCTCCATAAAGAACTCAGACGTAATGATCAAGCAGAATAAATCAAAGATAATGCTTTATTCTGTTCAGAAAGGCACTCAGAAAAGAAGGGAAAACAACAAAACTGAGGAAAAATTGGTTGCTGCAACTGTTGTAAAAAGCCAGGAGATTGGGCAAGAGAATGCAAGAAGAAACAAGCAGACAAAAAACAGAAACTGGAGCAGGCAAACCATATAACTAATGATGAACAGTTATTTCTAACCATACAAGAGAGTGCCAGTAACCAAAGTAATGAATGGTGTATTGACTCTGGTGCCTCACAGCATATATGTGGTATAAAGGAGTGGTTCAGCAACTTTAAAACTATTCCTGTAAGAAAGGTTTATCTGGGAGATAACTCTACTCAGGAAGCTACTGCAAGTGGGTCTATACAACTA
>MCFE01001221.1:0-12880 GCA_002104905.1 Basidiobolus meristosporus CBS 931.73 | reverse complement strand
ACCCTAACCCTAACCCTAACCCTAACCCTAACCCTAACCCTAACCCTAACCCTAACCCTAACCCTAACCCTAACCCTAACCCTAACCCTAACCCTAACCCTAACCCTAACCCTAACCCTAACCCTAACCCTAACCCTAACCCTAACCCTAACCCTAACCCTAACCCTAACCCTAACCCTAACCCTAACCCTAACCCTAAGGCTAGCTCAATCGGTAGAGCGTGAGACTCTTAATCTCAAGGTTGTGGGTTCGACCCCCACGTTGGGTGACCTTTATTTTTGACATCTGAATGTTTTGCTCTACAGAAATTTTTCGACTATTTAGATAGAAATTTTTGAACCTTGATTGTACCGAAATCTAAGAGAACCCATGATGAAAATTGAATAAACCGCTGCGTAAACGAGTTAACCAGCAAAATGTATCTACTGCAAAATAGAGAAAGTTCCATGGAGGACCTGGGTATCGATCCCAGTGCCTCTCGCATGCTAAGCGAGCGCTCTACCATCTGAGCTAGACCCCCTTGATGAAGCCCTAGTTAAAGAGCATACATTTTTGGAAAATGTATATATAGATTTACCTAAGGAGGTCCTAGCATTATAATTGTATTTTGCCTTTCACATAGTATACAAATCCGTAGATTATATTTGGAAGATCTGTCTGAAGAAATGTGGCAATCAGGGTGCAAATACGTCTTGGATAATATTGTGCTTGAGAGAACAGATGCCGCATGAGTAGCGAAGGTATCCTTTCTTCCCCCCCCCCTCCCCTTAAGCTATGCGGATATGTTATCAGCTATCGCTTAGTGTTATGACATTGCCTGTTTGTGTACAAGCTGGTAACATGGCCGAGTTGGTCTAAGGCGCCGCACTCAAGTTGCGGTCTCGTAAGAGGCGTGAGTTCGAATCTCACTGTTACCAATTTTTATTGAATATGCCAGAGCATGGCTGTCTTTGATGTTTTGACTCTATGCGGGCAAATGGTGACATTGGCTTCTCTGTTAAAGACCAGAGAACCATGTGCTCATGCGCTTGAGAGTACCAATCCAAATGCGTCCTAGTCGAGTTGGTTTCGTGGTGTAATGGTTAGCACCCAGGACTTTGAATCCTGTAATCCGAGTTCGATTCTCGGCGAGACCTTGTCTTTTACACGGTTTATCGATCTATTTTGAGAGCCATGCTGATAATGAGTACAACATTTCAGCAATAAAACAGTGCACTATTCTGGTCAGATCACCTTTACACCTGTTAATATTCTCGGTCCCCGGTCCTTTCCTGCTCAAAGCTATCATCTGACCGGTTGTGTTGATTTTTGCTCGAGAAGCGTGTACTTGACGATATGGCCGAGTGGTTAAGGCGTATGACTAGAAATCATATGGGCTCTGCCCGCGCAGGTTCAAATCCTGCTGTCGTCGTATATGCTCGCATAGCTCAGTTGGTTAGAGCGTGGTGCTAATAACGCCAAGGTCGCAGGTTCGACCCCTGCTGTGAGCATTCTCTTTTAGCCTAGTTCTTGCAATGGTTTGTTTTTGCACGGGTACAATCATTGACTCAGCTGGATATCTGTCCCACCCTTTCCAGTTTATTTTGTAGCTGACTGATTCTCTCATGTTGGCTCCAAGGTAGGATCACTCTAGCAAATCGGACAAGCTCAGCATCTTGCATAAAAATGTCCAAATTTGTTGTAGGTACTTAGGGTTAGTTAAAGAGTTATTTTTAGTTTCATGTCACCCAATAGCCTTGATCTTTATCATAAAATATCTCTGCATAACCTCGTAAGGCTGCCCTTTTGGTAGTCAAATAATCACTTACTACCGGAGAACTGAACCAGGGACTTGAGCTCTATTCCTGTCACAATATCTTACCCACTAGACTAGTAGGACTTTCTCAAAAGCTATAGCGCTTACTTTCTATTTCTTGGTGGCGTAAGACTTAACCAAAGGCGACAAGGATAGAGCTTACAATATCAGAAGAAGAAAAATATCTTGGCTTATGGTGGGTTTGCATTAGGTCCTGAATGCTTTCAAACGTTGATCATGCAAGTATGCCAAGCTAATCGAGAAAAATAAAAAAGAGACGACACCTGCAGGATTCGAACCTGCGCTCCCATAGGGAAATGCCTTAGCAGGGCACCGCGTTAACCACTCCGCCAAAGTGTCCTCGATGTTACTTACCTACACTAACTCCAAACCTGATCAAGCGCCTTTGGTAATTTCTCAATGAAACTTGTTGCTTAATTCCTACCGTAATTTCAGCTGTAAAATTCAGGAGTTTTCCTGTCTAATAGGAGGCCATAAATAGCCATCAAGCGTTAATAGTATAGCGGTAGAATAACTGCCTTCCAAGCAGTTGGCCTGGGTTCGACTCCCAGTTAACGCATTCACCTTGAATTCATTTTTGCGTTTGTACACTATTCTTGAGCAAACCAACAGCAGAAGCTATATCAATTGAGAGTTCAATAGAAACATATTTATTTTCATTTTACCAATGTCCCGGCCAGGAAGGAGGACAACGTGTATATATATATATATATACACACGAGAAACAATAGTGTAATAATAGTAATCATTATCACCATAAACATGGGAAGAAGTATGACTTCAAGTATGCTGATG
This sequence comes from Basidiobolus meristosporus CBS 931.73, assembly GCA_002104905.1. NCBI lineage: Eukaryota > Fungi > Basidiobolomycota > Basidiobolomycetes > Basidiobolales > Basidiobolaceae > Basidiobolus > Basidiobolus meristosporus. The sequence continues at coordinate 10,269 of MCFE01001221.1, read as the reverse complement.
AATGTACATACGAACGTGGAGTAAGGAATACCAAGAACTGGTTGGAATGAATGAGTGATCTATAATCCTTGTCTACAACATAGCTTGGCTAAGCTATCTGTAATCTCAGATTTCCGATGAAAAGTATGCAAATGATTGTAGCGGATACTACCTAGGGCAAAAATCAAGTGTTTGGATTGAGAAAGGGTTTAAGCAAGCTTGGCATAGTCGCAATAAACAGCATAGTCTCCGTTTTGTACACATGCAGTGCCAGGTCCACAATCTTTATGGACCCACTTTCCATTGTCGCATTGACGGAAGCCTTGGCCAGCGCATTGGTAGGTTCCTGGACGGCATTCACCACGTGAGCCAGAGCCGGAGCCATGGCTAGAGCTTAAAAGAGTCTTTGCTTCCAAACCATGGTGTGAGCCCTTTTTGGCATAGTCACAGTATACGGCATTTGGTCCATTCTGTACGCAGCTTGTACCAGCCCCGCATCTCTTGTGGACCCATTTACCGTTATCGCATTGAAGGAATCCTTGTCCACTGCACTTATAGGCTCCAGGCTTGCATTCATGTGGTGCACGTCGTTCAACCTTAGCACTGTAGTCACAATAGACAGCGTTTGGTCCGTTTTGGACACATTTTGTTCCACGTCCACACTCTTTGCGTACCCAAGAACCATTGGCACATTGAAGGAAGCCTTTTCCTGTGCACTTATAAGCTCCTGGTTTACACTCACTAGGTGCCCGACGCTCTATGCTTGCTGCTGCTACGTGGTCATAGTCACAGTACACGCTTGTTTGGCTCTTTTGCACACAGCGAGTTCCAGGTCCGCATTGCTTAGTAACCCATCTGCCATTATCGCACTGTAGGAAGCTATTACCAGAGCATTGATACTCCCCCTTGGAACAATGTGGCGCTGCCTCTGCGCCTAATCCAACAAGGAGGCAAAGAGAGACAATTGTGGTGAGACTAAGACGCATCTTCAGGGCTTTGATATGTATGTGCTTAAAAGAAGTGAGCTTGTGCTTTGGAAGCTAAATGGATGGATCTGTTGATTGATAGTTGTAGCTGTGGTCCCAACTTGCAGTTTTATAGATGTCAGATTTCCGAGGTTCAATGTGTAATCGATCAGCTATACATCTAAATCATGGAAAACATCACTACTTCAACAAATGTACGTGCAAATACACCCACTTTTTATCGTAATTTTTGGCAAGATGGACTATTAACTAATAATGGGATGTTCGTCAAATGATGGCAGCTTGCGAGCAATGACGAAGGTTGAACTTTACATGCCTACCCTTTTGGGAAACATTGAAGGCTTGGGTGCCATTTGCCGCACTAGTTTAGCCATCCTGATACAAATATAGGTAGCCCAAGCCTACACTCTTTCTTGGGATATCTGCCCAACCAGAAGTAAATTACTTTCATTACTTGTTCATGGTAAATCTACCCAGATCAATATGAAACGCAGTACAGTACGGTGAATCCATCAAGATCACCATAGTTTTGATTTGTTATAATCCTGGGAAGATCGAATCTTACTGGGTGCTATTGGGCAAATCGATTTTATAAATTTCAGCCCATTTAGAGAAGAGCTAAGCCAAAGCGGAGTAATGTTATTTTTATAATTTTGCACCGGTGTATTTATTCTGATGGGCATGGCCTATGAATTTCTGCGGGATTGGTGGCTTGATGATAGCTTCTACCCAGTGGGTAGGCAATCCATAGTTGTGTAATTTGTGAGCTTTGTGTATATCATAAGCAGCGTAGCGCAGAGGAAGCGCGCGGGGCTCATAACCCCGAGGTCGGAGGATCGAAACCTCTCGCTGCTATAACTTTTTGCCATTACCAAAACAGCATCTCGTAAATAAAGTTATGAGGGATTATATTTGTAGCACAACGCTAGGTTGTATGACTTGCCTTTTCCACCTAATAGTGAGATGCAGCATAGGCTCTTGAAAGGAAGCATGCTAGCAAGGTTATGCATCTTGTGAATTCCGTTAAATGCTTGGACAGCTCAGCAGTAGCATAGCAAGATAGGAGGATATTTGCCTTGTAATCATGAGGCTTGAATCTGGACTTTCACAGAACCCCTAACCCCTTGATAGTGATGGTGATTGTTAATAATTGAGATGCTCATTTTGGGATAAGTTGTCAACGTAGCATACTTGGTTTAGTGGTATAATTACCGCCTGCCACGCGGTAGACCGGGGTTCGATTCCCCAAGTATGCATTTTTGACACTGTTGATGGTAGTCTTTTGGTCAGAAATTGGATCTCGATAGCCTTGATTTATAGTAGATAGGATAGGAGGGACACATCAATAAGCAGACTAATTAATGGCAGTCTTCTTAGCTTATCTAACCATGCCAGCAGTATATCTCACCAGCAATAGAAAGGCTATTGACACTGTTTTACCAAGAGGTATTCACCCCCACTACAATATAGAAGCGGACAAAAGGTGATTTGTCATGCAAGCATCCCTTCAGAAACAATGCTTCTAGGTATTGAAGGTTCCAGTGAGTGGTAAATGTATCACTCAAAGCAGACGCCAGCTTTGCTAGCAAGCTACTATAGAAGGCTGAACAAAGCTTCTCAAAAATAGCAGCTCCACTGACACAGCTCCTGCAAAACATGGAACTGTACCTAAAGACCTAGAAGCAAGAAACAGCCTTACAACAGCTAAAGGATTGCTTGAGCAACACTCCAGTGTTAGCTTTCCCTGACTTTGAACAACCACTCCTAGTTACAACAGATGCCTTGGATTTTGCAATTGGAGGAGTACTATCACAAGACATCAATGGGGAACACCCCATTGCCTATGTATCAAAGAAACTACAAGCAGCAGAACTGAACTACCAACTACATGAAAAGGAACTCTATGTCATTGTGAAATGCTTCAAGACATGTAGATGTTACCTAGAAGGAGCCAAAGTAACTGTCAGAACTAACCATGCCACCCTGAGACATTTATGGGCACAGAAACAGCTCTCCATACAGGTAGCAAGATGGGTAGAGTACCTACAAACCTTTGACTCTGACATTGTTAACCTCAATGGCAGGAAGAATAATGTTACTGATGTCCTCTCCAGAAACCCCATATTGAAGTCACTCATGTTACAAGAAGAAAAGGACAGGCCAGAACTACTACCAGAGTACTGGGAGTCAGGAACTTTTCCACCTCAAACTACACCAGAAATTCAAAGAAAAGTGACAGAAAACAGTAGACACTTCACCCAAAGCCAAGAAGTAATCTACAAGAAAACCAGTGCAGGAAATGTACCATATATACCATTTGCCATGAGAATAGACTTAATAGCCAAGTACCACCAACAATTTGGACACTTGGGAGTCAAAGGGACTACAGAAGCAGTATCTACTAACACTTGGTGGCCAAGAATGTCAAAGCACATTAAGCACCTAGTCTGCACCTGCCCAGAGTGGCAGCTCACCCAAAATGCTCACCAGAACAACTTGCAAATGTAGCCACTACTGCCAGTTGAACCATTCCACAGATGGGCACATGACTTTATTGGAATTTTACCCAAAATAGATTCTGGAAAACAATGGATCCTGGTGGGAATAGACCATTGCACTAAGTGGCCAGTAGCAAGAGCACTCAGAGAAGCAAGTTACAAGGTAGTAGCCTTGTTCATATATGAAGAAATAGTAATGAACTATGGTTGCCCAGCCAAAATTCTAACAGATATAGATGCCAACTTCATAGCAAGATCCCTGGAGCACTACCAGGAGTTTCTGAACATTAACCACCTCCAAACTTTGGCCTACCATCCAAGAACTAATGGAGCCATAGAGAGATTCAATGGACTCTTTGGAAGAATGCTTACTCAAAACTGCAAATGAGCAAAACACAAATGGGACCAGTTTATTAATCAGGCACTATTTGCTTGCAGAATTTGAGCTCATGCCACAATTGGATACTCCCCACTCTACATGATGTATGGAAGACATCCAGTCACACCAGGAGACACCCAGAAACTGGATCTATGGAATATAAAGAATCCTGAGGACCTAGCAGAATACAGGGCAAGAGAACTAGACAAACTGGGCCAAAATTGAGCAGCAGCCATATCCAATGCAAAAGGGGCCTCAGAATGAATGAAATCCACTATCACAGGAGAATCAAACACTCTGAGCTACAGGAAGGAGAATATGTGCTGATAAGAAACAAAACAAAGAAAAAGTTTGAGCTTAATTTGAAAGAACCACACAAAGTGGCTGAAAAACATTCATTCAACACATACAAGCTGTGTGATAGGGAAGGCAAAGTCAGACTAACCCTGGTATGCAGAAGCCACCTCACTAGGGCAAGAATGACACTAGAGGAGCAAACTAACAAGCAATTCTGGTGAATATGAAGTCCAACAAGCTTCTTCAGGAGAAGAAACCCATTAGGTGGGAAGGTATGTTACAAGATAAAAATATACTACCGTAGAAACAGCCCATGTGAAGAAGAACCCATAAATGTAGAGTTCAGAAACTTGGCAGCAATGCAGCATCATCAATCTCAAAGATATGTACCAAGTTTCAGAAGCAAACTGTCACTACTTGTGACATAACTAAACTATTAACAAACACTTCATTTACTAAAAAACCACTAGGACCTGCAACTGTTATGAATAGACACAAGGCAGGAGGAAAAGCTAGACACGGTGTGGTAGGGTAAACATACCTCCCACAGACAAGTTTATTCATATAGTCATTATGATATACTTATCCATATTTTATCTTATCAGTATTATCCCATTCTTCTTTTGCCCATATTATCAGTATTATCATCATATGATGTTTACCCTGATTAGTTATTAGCATTAGTTATCCCAGATGTTATTCAGCTTTGTGATCAGTAGATGTATCTATATAAGGCAAGTACCCGCGTCAGTACCCGTGACACATGACCTAGGTCTGTGTTACCATCTCTACCATTTCAATACCATATATGGTATTTCTATGTTGCACAGGTTTCAGACTACTGATTCCTGATTGGTTGAGAGTGCTGTGCCTTTTAGAACCTTCCAGGACATTCTTGGCATATTTTTAGCGCATAGTGATGTCATCAAGAATTCCACTGATACCTAGAATCTTCTAGAACCTTGTCATTAGTAATCACTTGGCAATCAGGAAAAGTATTTAAGGGAAAGCAACCCCTTATCAATAAATCATCCCTTCTATCAGTAACACTTCTTCCTTATTGATTAGCAGTTGATCACTGCACCTGCCTTCAACAGTACATCTCAGACCTGCCATCAAGGAGCTTTTCAGGGTAGTGCACAAGACACACAGAGGCCTTTGGAGACACTTGGAGCACCTAGGAAGCTAGAGAAGCAGGAGCTTTTACCATAGTAACATATTGACAAAGACACCAGCAGTTTAGACACAGAGGTTATTGCACCCATCAGACACCTCACACACCTTGAGTTGTGTAGCTTCTCCCAGGAGTACCTCTACACCACCACAACGGCAGGAAAGGACTTAGGTGTGGATCATCAAGGCAAGGCGGATTTCCAAGGCAAGGCTGTTTATTCAAGACCTGTGTTTATCAGACTGAGGAATACTTAAGGGGGGATAGGACTATATATACTTTTTGGCTAGATTGATGCCAAGAGATATTAGCTAATACTAATGGGGTTGTGGGGTGAGGCACAGCAATGGTGCTGGGGATAATGACATAGATGACACGGCACTGAGTCAGGATGGGGAAATGGATTGGGTCACCTGATCATGTGACTAAGTCATGTGACCTGGTATTTCCATATATGGTACTGGACTATGAAAAATATGATGGAAAGCTTCCATGGAATGTTCCATTGTGTAACAATGGTTTGGAATGGTCAGGAACTTTCTGGAAGGTGGTAGAAGGTTCCAGAAGGAATCTCTTAGAAATTGAGCTAGGAAGCTGAAACTTGGCATGGGTGTTCATGGTTGTCATGTGATCATGACAGCAACATGACATTTACACCATATATAGCCAAGTGACTAAACCTTAGTGTTACAGAGTTTCAAAGACAGAGCTCAACTAGTGTCCAAAATACAAGTGATTGGAAATCATGCTACAATCCCACACAAACCCACAAGATAGTGTTTCAAACTAATAACTATAAAAAGTAAACACTTACTTTAAATAAAGACAGTCAGTTTTCAGAGTTCAAAATTGGTTGAATTTTGTGAGAGTTTGAATTTTCATCAAACAGCACATCCCTGGACTTGATCAGCTTCTTTGCTTTGGTGCTGTGCAGTCTGCTGTCTTACTCTCATTGTAGTAGCCCAAGAATATGTACTCTTTACTCTTTGGCTTGCACTATGACAGATTTCTAGGCAGTTTCTTGGCATTTGCTATGTATCCATGTATTCTTGGGTGCTCTGCACTTGATCTATATTGTTACACATTCTGACACTCCATTTTGCTGTGGGGAGCATAATGCAGCAGTCTCTTGCTTTATCCCATGAATTTTCCATAAGTGGGTGAAGAGTTTTGAGGTATCTACTCCATCATTGTCAGAGCATTTTTCTTGATTCTCTCACCAGTTTCTCTCTTTCCAGGGCCTTGAAATGACTAAGCTTAGACATAGACTTGTCCTTTGTTTCAATGAAGTAGACCCACCTGTATCTTTTGTAATTGCCATAAATGTGATCAAATACTTGATTATGCCTGTGTATAAACATTGAATACTCAACCCTGATCACAGTGGGTTAGTTCTAAGCTTTTCTTGGTATTGATCAGCCCAGAGTAGGCTTTACAGTGTTTTGTGTTATCTGGAGGATCCATTTTTACACAGGAGATTAGCTGATCTTTGATCACTTTGCCCAAATAATCAAATTTGATGTGTACAGATCTCCTGTACCAAAGCATTGGAGTTTCTTCATTTACATATGTTTATTGGCTTCCAGATATGGTGGAATACATGTCATCTTATATGGATTCTGGTCACTGCTGCCCAAAGTAATATGAGAGCCAACTTGATCAGTGATTTTGCATCTAGAATTGTCAAAACTGATTCTGAGACCTTCTGCCATGGCCTTGATTACAAATGTTAAGTTCCTGGCTATTTCGGGTATATAGCGTACTGCTTTACAGGTAGGTTTGTGGCTTCCTTCACTACGTCAAGTACTGACTTGGATATTTGTCTGTTCAGCTGCATCAAGTATTTTGATGCATCTCATGAGACCTTCTTGAGTAGAATCTCTTGATATTTGGTAAAGAGCTCTTATTGGTGTGTAAGGTGTTGAGCTGCTCCACAGTTGTTATACCACTTCTGAGAATCCTTGCTTGTGGCCATTGTTGGTGCAGATATGAATAGTCCATCATCAGTGGTTGCAGCATTTCTATAATCAGGTTTTTCTGCTGATTATCTCTCTTTTTTATACAATGGTCAGGTGTCTGTTGTTTCTATTTTAGGTAGCTGCAAGTCAGGTTGCTGTTACCATTAAAGGGTCTTCAGTGCCTCCTTTAGTGGTTATCAAGGCTTATTAAAGTAGTTACTTCTTTGTGTTGTAATAATCTACAATTCCACCTGAATATCCACCTAACTTAGTCATATAGATTGTTACCTTCAAATCCTAGAGTATACTGACCAATTTCCTGGTTGGGATTTACTTAGAATATTTTGACCAAAATATCAGGTACCCAGAACATGAAAATTCTTAAGGTAGTCCAAACAGCCCAAAGCTTTGCACACATGTTCTTGAGACTTTCCTATACCTATTCTACATGTTTGTTATGCCAAGACCATGTGAAAGTATATATTCTACTTTTACATTCAATAATTCATTAATTGAAAACAACATAATCTACTTGTTCTCCCTATCACTTACAATATCTTCAAGACTCTTACAACACTTCCTTCATATTAACATTTGATTTTCCTCTTTCCTCATCAAGGAGACCTCCATAACACAAAGTCAAATCTTTGGCTCCTGACTCTAGGACTGATACAAGACCTTGCAGCTTTTCTGTAAGGCTATTCAGGATGGCACCATCACATCCTCATCAGTGGTTAGTGCATGCACTCACTGCATCTGATCAACCAGCAGGGTATTCAGTTGATTAGATTTTTCATTTCTTCTCCTGGGTGATTATTTGTTGCAAAGAGTTTTTGTCTAAGGTACATGCTTGTAGCAGCTGAGCATGGCTGGCATGTGTCTTCTAGTGTCTTGCAGGTGTTCATTGCTGTTTTTGCTGCTGAGCATTGAATTAGCTGTTGTATTATTAAGTTGTCACCTAGATATTCATGTTAACTTAGTCACATAGATCTTATTCTTTGATTAGCATTCTGTCCAGACCAAATTTCTTGTTGGGATTTACTTAGAATATTTTCCCCAAATTATCAGGTACCCATATGATGATCTTTCTCAATGTTGTCCAAAAGCCCCCAGACTTTGCACACATATTCTTGGGACCTTCCTTAGCAAACTCTACACATTTGTTTGTTCTACTTTATCAAAAGTATAAGCACCATACTTTTGACTAATATATCTACAATTGAATAACATGTAAATCCTCTAGTGCTCCACATCACTTTCAATACTCCTCAGAATATTGCAACATTAGCAACTTGTCTTTAACATTAAGACAAAGGTAGTTCAAGGCACTTTGCTCATTCTTCTAATACTTTCTGACTTCTTCCCCTACACCTTTAGGATGGCATTCTTCTCCCAAAATAATACCCCAAAAGCTTCCTTCCTGCAGTAGCATCTTCACCTTCACCTTCCAGTCATAGCAGTTTGATCTGTCCTATTGCTCAGCAGAGGGGGAGACTCCAGCAATTGCAGTGGTGGATATTCCAGAGAGTGACTACTCAGGGCCCATAACATGCTGTAAGAGTTTTGGCAATATTAGAAGTGATTGGGAGAACAAATAGATTATGTGGTTTTCACTTATCATTTATTGAATGTAAAAGTGGCATTTATACTTCAACATGGTCTTGGCAAAATAAGCACATAGAATATGTTTAGAAAGGTCCCAAGAGCATGTGTGCACCTATCTTTGTACAAAACAAGCTTTGAAAAATATCACTTCAGATTGTGCAGCAATATATATGTTCCTAGACAGATTCCTGCTCCTCTTATCCTTTTTTGACCTAAGCTTTGTAGTAGCTAAACAGCCCTGGAGTATATTTTCTTCAGGCATGCGCAATGCTCACAGCCAGATGGGGAAAACCCTGAAGGATATATCTCGCAAAGAGGTAAAGCGGAGCATCAAAGTTACTGAAGTAAAGAATGTATAATCGAGGGCATGTGCAGCAGGCATATAACCATTTGCAATCAATGATGAAACAGGGCAGGTTGGCTCATATGCTTCACCCTGATAGATCGGAATGATATCCTATGTAGATCGGCATATTGCGGTTCATTTGTTATGCATAATTGAGGATTGAAATTGCATCTTGACTACCAATGAGGTGGTCAAAAAGAGTAGATTTATCTTTGAGCACACAATAGGCGAGATGATGAATTAAATCGATTACTTGAGCAAATTAAGCGGATTCTGGTTATCTCCGGTTTATGATAGTTTCATGCAATGCAATGCGCAATGATACAACTACCAGCAAACATCGGTACCATTCCCAACCAACCTCAGCATTGCAGAAGTTCCCTAACAAAGGTGGCTTTCAAAGTCGGATACCGTTTCTCCATATCGAGCCAAGTGGATCGACATCTCTTGCAAAGCTTGGGATTGGAGTCGTTGAGTAGCACACTTCGCTCGTTCAGTAGCCAGGTGAGAAGGAGCCTGACCAAGCATCCCTCTCCGTTGGCACAGCCCCATTCCGTCAGCGGCTGAAAGTTCTCCGCAACCCAAAGATAGGAGGCGATCAATGGATTCGCGAGATCGGAATGGCATCGGGTGTATATGGTATCCTTGAAGCGTCTCAAGGAGTCAGCAGAGCAAGAAGGCAAGCGGCAAACCAGATCAAAGGCAGAGACCACTGTGGCGTTCACACTCTCAGGGTCTTTTGCCAAGCGGGTAAACACGGGGTTGAGCTTTCGTAACGGGAGGCAGTCAGAGTCCAGGAGCGTTTCCACGGCCAATTCCAAGCCCAGCTGGCAATGATTGCTAGGCAACGGTGGGGAAAAGGAAGGGACTATCAGCTGGCAGTAGCACAGTAGCGCCCACCACCACAGCGAGAGCAGGTAGAAGGAAGGATTCATGTGAAAAAGGAATGGTCGCACCGAATCTCACCAAATCCGCACCAAATCCCAATCCATATTGAATCACCGAATACAAACCAGTGGGCTTGTCACTGTAACAAACTCTAAACCCTGA
>MCFE01001220.1:0-12918 GCA_002104905.1 Basidiobolus meristosporus CBS 931.73 | reverse complement strand
CTCACCAAGTACAGTCAGTAATAACCCACACAGACTACATGCATCAAACAGCTTGATCACCATGAACTTGATATTACCAAAGTAGCTGCTAAACTTAAAGCCATAAGACTTCAGAACAAGGAACCATTTGACAAGTCACATAGCCTTAGACCCAAGCTGTTACTGCAAGGAGATCCGGTATTGCTCTATGATTCCACTTTAGACAAACAGTGGAGCTGCAAATTTGACAATAAGTGGTCTGGCCCATTTATTATCTCCAAGGTGATTGGAAATGGAAGCTACTACTTGTCTGAACTTGATGAAACACCACTAAGAGTACCTGTGGCAGGAAACAAATTTAAACTATTTAAGCACTGGAATTTTGCACATTGCATTTAGTTTGCTTTGACCTGAGTTCAAAGCTGAGAGGGGGGTGAATATAGTGGGATCAGAGTGACACCCACAGGCAGATGTGCTCATTCCCACACATTCACTTCCCTAAAAGGAATAAACCGCCCCCTATATTAGTATCATCCCAAATTGCAATATTTTTCATATGTCTATGTGATTATTACTATGTGACCTGGCAAACTATTTGTCACTATTAACCCATTGCACAAGCTATTCCTATTCCTTGCCAAGATGCCAAGATAAGATAGTAACCATATAAGGCAAGTGCCCCAACAGTGCCTATGTCATGTGACCATCCTGGTTTCATAACCCTCTATCCAACTACCATATGAGGTAACTAGCCAACTGATCTTGGAGGCACTACTTGTGAGGAATACTCAGAGTAGGCATATTTTATTATATTTTTATTGTTTTCCCAAGCTTGTTCTTGTACAGGCAAAGATATTTTTCAGTCCTTGTATCTACTGGTCTAAGCTGCATTCTTATCAAGTCCCTGTTGGTGGAGTTTACAGTTGTTTTGACATTGCAAGCTTTAGTACACTGTCATCTCAAAGGATGTTGAAGCCGGTATAAACTTTTGTTAAGACATCAACTAAGTTGAGGATTGTAGCTCAATAGTTTTCCCTTGACAAGGTTGAGGCTTTATCCCCCTTCACATTAGATTAGATAAAAGACCCAGTATTCCTAGCAAGCTTTGCCTGAGGTTATTGCACCAAGTGAGCACCACACACACACACACACACTTGAGAAGTGTTGGCCGTATTTTGCCCTTTGGACTTATACACTACCACAGCAGGGCTAATTTATTTTTCATAGGGAGTCCAGCAAGCTCTTCACCTTGAGGATTGTATACTATTGAACCATCACAAACTCAAGGCCAAGCAGAATGTGCTTGATCTGATGGATTGGCATTGTCCTGGATTCAGATGATCCAATATACTTAGGGTATGCATGGGTATGCTAAGAAACTATCTTAAGAACAGCAGATACTACCTAAAGTGCAATAGCAAGGATGCCATGGCTGAAAACTAGCAGCTCCCTCAAGAGCCTGTTACTAGCATGGCCAAAAGCTCTGTGTAAGCTGCAAAGAAGTGTCAGGTTGCTAGAAGAGTGCTAGCAAGGAGCAAGCAGGCTGAAGCAGATGCCTCAGTACAATATTTAGCAAAGAAAAAGTGCAGCCCCATTCAAGAGCCACTCAGTTAAAGTAGTAATGAAGGACATGACAATGATAAAATCCATCAGCTTCTTTGGGAGCTTGTTACAACTAGAGCTGAAGGATCAACACAGATGGCAAAGAAATGTCAGGTTGCCAGAAGAGTGCCAGTAAGGGAGAAGCAGACAGATGTGGATGCACCAGTGCAGCATTTATTAAGGAGAGAATGTAGTTCAATACAAGAAGCATCCACACAGATAAGCAGTGAAAAACCTGGCAGGGATAAAGGGAAAGGGAAAGAGTCTACCAAAGAAAGAGACAGGGATGTGTGAGAAAAAGCTGCAGTTAAATGTGATCAAATACTTCACCCCACTTAAGGATAAGCTTTCCATAGGTTCACACATATCTGAGTGAATAAGATCTAATATATTCTTAGTTTTCATTAACTAGGAGATCTTGAACAGTTCTCTGGCTTGTTGCTCAAATCTGCAGGCTTCATAGTGCACCAAATTAGCTGGGGGAACAACTTTTACTCTGGAAATTAGCTGATCTTTGATCCTTTTGCACAAATAACCAAAATTGATGCATCCAAATTTCTGGTGCCAAAGCATTGGTGATTGTTCTTTTGAGTTACTTACATTGGCTTCCAGATATGATGGAATATGAGTCAACTTGTACAGATTTTGATCTCTAATACCCAAGGCAATATGAGCACCCTCTTGATCAGTATTCATGCATCCAGAAATGTCAACACTGCAACTGAGCCCTTCTGCTGTGGCTTTGCTTACTGGTAGTAAGTTCTTAGCTATCTCTGGTACATGTAGTACTTCTTTGAAGGTAAATGTATGGCTTCCTTCACTGCTTCTGAGGCTTACTTTGATAGTTCCTTCTCCCACTGCATCAAGTGTTTTATTGTCACCAATAAAAACCTTCTTAATTGGATTCTCTTGATAATGGGTAAAAGGTTCCTTTGGTGTATAAAGTGTTGATATGCTCCAGAGTTAATATACCACATCTGAGAATCCTTGTTTGTGGTGATATTTAGTGCAAATATGAATAATCTTTCTTTAGTTGCAATATTTCCATGTACAGAATTGTCTGCTGACCATCTCTCTTTTTGAGGCACCAGTCTGATGTGCAACCTTTCCTTTTGCAGTAGTTGCAAAATAGACTGCTACTGCCTTCAAAAGATCCTGGATACCTCCTTTATTGGTTATTGTAGCTTTTTAAAGCACTTTTTCCTCCTTGTTGGTGCTTGATTTTCTTAATTCTTCATCCAGGAGCCTTCTATATATGAGATTTAAGGTCAAATCTTGGGTTCTAGACTCCAGTGCTAAAACAAGGCCCTGAAGCTTGTTGGACAGGCTATTCAGGATGGTTACTATCACATCCTCATCAGTAGCTGGTATGCCCACAGATTCCATCTTATCCACAAGCAGGGTAATTCTGCTAATTAGAGTTTTCATTTCTTTTCCTGGCAGTATCTATGTAGTAAAGAATTTTTGTCTAAGATACATTCTCTTTGCAGCCAAGCATGACTGGTAGGTGTCTTCTAATGCCATCCAGGCATTCTTTGCTGTTTTGCTCTTGAGCATTGAATTAGCAATTTGTCTTTGACATTAAGGCAAATGCAGTTAAAGGCACTTTGTTTTTTCTTCTGGTACTTCAAAGCTTCCTCTCCCACATTTCTAGGAGGTTAATCTTCCTCATGGTAATATCCCTAGGGCCTCTTTCTTGTGGCAGCATATACATTATCACCTTTGACACTTGGTATATTCTAAGTAAATCCCAACAAGGAAATTTAGTCAGTATTGTCCATGATTTGCAGGTAATGATCTAAGTCACTAAGTTTGGTGAATATTTAGGTTGAATTACAAACTTTTACAACAATTTGGACCTTCATAATGCCGTAAGAGTCTTGGAGATATTGGAAGTGGTTGGGAGGACAAGTAGTTTATGTGGACTTCACTTAACGATTTACTGAATGTAAAGTATGTTGTAATTGTTGAATTGTCACCTAAATATTCATGCTAACTTAGTCACATAGATCTTATTCTGTGATTAGCATTCTGTCCTGACTAGATTTCTTGTTGGGATTTACTTAGAATATTTTCACCAAATTGTCAGGTACCCAGATTATTATTTTTCTCAAAGTTGTCCAAAAGACCCCAAACTTTGCACACATATTCTTGGGACCTTCCTTAACAAACTCTACACGTTTGTTTCCTCTACTTTATCAAAAGTATAAATACCATACTTTTGATCAATAGATCTACAAGTGAATAACATGTAAATCTTCTACTTCTCCACATCACTTCCAATACTCCTCAGAATATTGCAACAAAGTAGTGTCTATACTGTTACATGGTCTTGGCATAGCAAACATGCATAATAGGTTAACAAAGGTCCCAAGAACATGTATGCAGGGTTTGGGGCTTTTTGGACAACTTTGAGTATTTTCATGTTCTGGGTAACTGGTATTTTGGTGAAAATATTCTAAGTAAATCCTGACAAGGAATTTGGTCAGTATTCTCTAGGATTTGAAGGTAATGATCTAAGTGACTAAGTTAGGTGAATATATAGGTGGAATTACAAATTTTTACAGCACTCCCACTCAGCTAAATGCTCATACTGACTAGTCCTAATTTTGACCTAAGATATTCAAACTTGTCTCTATCTAATGGTTTGGTAAATATGTCTGCAATCATTTCATCTGAAGGACAGTAAACTAAGCTAACTAAGTTATTCTCTATTGCTTCACATATGAAATGATGTCTAATATCTATGTGTTTAGTTCTAGCATGAAAAGTTGGATTTCTACCTAGTTGTACTCATCCTTGATTATCTTGAAACAAGGTAATAGGCATTTTTTGACATGGGCCTAAATCTGTAAAAAGCTTTCTTGAATTCCATGAAATTGCTCCTGTACAGTCATGTAAGGTGTATGCTGTGGTGGATCTTCTGTCTTCCAAATTTTGTCCCCAATCAGCATCAGAATATCCCACAAGATCCTGTCGTGAATCCCATAAGTGTATCTAAGCAGATATCAGCAGTTCCTTTTAGGTATTTAAAAATCTGCTTAACTGCTGCAATATGATCAGATCCACAGCTCTGATTATGTTGGCCAACAATTCTCACTGAATATTAGATATATGGACATGCTCCAAGCTTGATATACATCAGACTGCCAGCCATTGATTCATAAGGAAAGTCAGGGCTTTCAGATGACACCAGCCTCTCTTGATTTGGTTGAGTTTTGACCAAGTTAAGGTTTGTCTCCATTGGGGTAGCTGCCAGTTAATAGTCTTCCATTTGGTACTTCTTTGGTATATTTTGAATATACTTGGGCTGTCTTGGGGTGATAGTCTGGGTACTTCTGTCTATGAAGAACTTAATTCCTAAGTAGTAACTGAGTTCTCCTAGATTGGACATCTTGAACTCCTTAGGTAGGCTGGATTTAGTCTCTTCCAAAGTTGCTAGGTTATTGGCAGCTATAATAAGATCCTCCACCTATAGAGCTAATAGAACTGGATTTGCTCTATCTGGCTTATAGTATATACTATAGTTAGCATTAATCCTTTTGAAACACAAAGATTTCAAATAAGAATCTATCTTGCAATTCCATGCTCTTGGTGATTGTTTGAGACCATATAGTGGCTTCTTAAGCTTACAGACCAAATGGGGTTTATCTTGATCACCAAACCCTTCAGGCTGGTCTATATACATGTCCTCAGCAAGTTCTCCATTCAAAAATGCAGTTTTTACATCCATTTGATGAATAAGAAGCTTATATTTGGCTGCAATAGCCAATATTAATCTGATGGAATTATACTTGGCTACTGGTGCAAAGGTCTCAATATAGTCAAGTCTTTTTGTTTGAAAGTATTCTTTGGCCACAAGTCTTGCTTTGTATCTTTCAACTGTACCATAGCCTTGTATTTTGTCTTGAAGACCTATCAGGATCCAATTAATTTTTGGTTGATTGATAACTTGACTAAGTTTCAAGTTTGATTTTCCATCAGGGGCTGATATTTCTCAGTCATTGCAGATCACCAAGACCTTGTCTGAGGGCTATTTAGGGCCTCTTTTACAGTCTGGGGCTCATCAATATGGACTGAACAGCATAGGCTAAGTTTGTACCCTCATTGATATAGGAATTTGGTCTATGTTGTGTCCAATTGAGTCTTTGGGCATTTGATACTGGGATGATCACTTCTGGGATATTCCTGGGCACTGCTTCAGCCTGAACCATGGTTGTTGAGTCCTCTGGAGTGAAAAAATCTTCATTGTTTTGCTCTGATTCAATTCTGTCAATTGGTGGACTTGAGATCAGATTTCTGTCATCATCTGATGTCATTTTTTTTGAGAATATTGAATTTTCATCAAACAGCACATCCCTGGACTTGATTAGCTTCTTTGCTTTGGCATTGTAGAGTCAGTATGCTTTACTCTCATTGCAGTAGCCCAAAAATATGCATTTTACACTTTGTGGCTGAAATTTAGACTGATTTCTGGGCAGTATCTTGGCATTTGCTGTACACCAAAATATTCTCAGATGTGTTGTAAAAATTTGTATTTTCCACCTAAATATTCACCTAACTTAGTCACTTAGATCATCACCTTCAAATCCTAGAGAATACTGACCAAATTCCTTGTCGGGATTTACTTAGAATATTTTCACCAAAATACCAGGTACCCAGAACATGAAAATTCTCAAAGTTGTCCAAACAGCCCCAAACCTTGCACACATGTTCTTGGGACCTTCCTTAACCTATTCTACGTGTTTGTAATGCCAAGACCAGGTAAAAGTATAAATACTACTTTTACATTCAATAAATCATTAAGTGAAAACCACATAATCTACTTGTTCTCCCAATCACTTCCAATATCTCCAAGACTCTTACAACAAGATGCTCTGCATTTGGTCTGTAACCATACCTTGCTTCAAATGGAGTAGAATCACAAAGTATTCTGTTATAACTCCTATTTTTAAGATATACAGCTGTGGCAATTGATTCCACCCAAAAATCATAGGATAATTTTTGATCATGGATCATAAATCTTGCCATGTCAATTATTGATCTGTTTGCACTTGCTGCTACTTCATTCTGCTGCGGAGAGTATGGTACAGTAGTCTCTTGCTTCATCCCATGAATTTTGCAGAAGTGAATGAAGAGTTTTAAGGTATATTCTGCACCATTGTTGGAGCGTATTTTCTTGATTTTTTTGCCAGTTTCTCTCTCCACCATGGCTTTAAACTCCCTGAGCTTAGACAGAGCTTCATTTTTTCTATCCACAAAGTAGACCCATGTTTATCTTAAATAATCATCAATTAAAGTGATTAAATACCTCATCCTGCCTAAGGATATATTTTGCATAGGTCCACACAGAAATGAGTGAATTAGATCTAATTTTTTCTTAGTGTTGATCAACCCAGAGCTCTTGAATGGCTATCTGGTTTGTCTCTCATATATGCAGGCTTCACAGTGCTCCAAATTAGCTGGGGGAGCAATTATTACTCCACAAATTAGCTGATCTTTGATCATTTTGCGCAAATAATCAAAATTGATGTGCCCAAATCTCCTGTAACAAAGCATTGGTGTTTTTTTATTCAAGTTACTTATATTGGCTTCCAGATATGATGAAATATAAGTCAACTTGTATAGATTCTGATCTCTGATACACAAAGCATTATGGGCACCACTTTGATCAGTGATCCTGCATCCAGAATTGTCAAAGCTGAAACTGAGTCCTTCTATAGTGGCCTTGCTTACAGATAGTAGGTTCCTGGATATTTCTGGTACATAGAGTACTTCTTTAAAGGTCAGTGTATGGCTTCCTTCACTGCTTCTAAGGCTTACTTGGATAGTTCCTTCTCCCACTGCATCAAGTGTTCTATTGTCACCCATAAAAACCTTCTTGGAATTTCTTGATATTGGGTAAAAAGTTCTTTTTGGTGTGTACAGTATTGAGATGCTCCAAAGTCAATATACCACATCTGAGAATCCTTGCTTGTGGTCATATTTAGAGTAGATATGAATAGTCTATCTTCAGTTGTTGCAGCATTTCCATATTCAGGCTTTTTCTGCTGACTGTTTCTTTTTGAAGCACTGGTCTGATGTGTGTCCTTTCCATTTGCAGTAGTTACAAAACAGGTCGCTATTGCCTTTAAAAGATCTTGGGTATCTCCATTGTTGGTTATCACTTCTTATTAAAGCATTCTCTTCTTCCTTCTTATTGGTACTTGATTTTCTTAATTCTTCCTCCGGGAGCCTTGTGTATATGTAATTTAAGGTTAAATCTTCAGTCTTGACTCTAGGGCGGATACAAGGCCCTGAAACTCATCTTTAAGGCTATTTAAGATGGTAACTAGCACATCCTCATCAGTAGTTGGTAAGCCCACGGATTCCATCTCATCCACCAGCAGGGTAATTCTGTTAATTAGATTTTTCATTTCTTCTCCTGGCTGCATCCTTGTAGTAAAGAATTTTTGTCTAAGATGCATTTTCTTAGCGGCTGAACATGACTGGTAGGTGTCTTCTGATGCCTTCAAGGCATTCTTTGCTGTTTTTTTCTCTTGAGCATTGAATTAGCAATTTGTCTTTAACATTAAGGCAAATGCATTTAAAGGCACTTTGTTTGTCTTCTGGTACTTTAAGGCTTCCTCTCCCACATTTTTAGGAGGTCATTTTTCTCCCATGACAATATCCCAAAGACCTCTTTCTTGTGGCAGCATCTTCATCTTCACCTTCCATATTTGGTAGTTAGATCTATCCAGCCTTTCAGCAGAGGGAAAAATTCCAGTAATAGCAGTAGTAGACATTGCAGAGAGTGACAGCTTGGGGCTCATAACCTGTTGTCAGAGTCTTGGAGATATTGGAAGTGCTTGTGAGGACAAGTAGATTATGTAGTTTTCACAGAATGATTTATTGAATGAAAAAGTAGTATTTATACTTTTACATGGTCTTGGCATTACAAACATGTAGTTTTGCACCTTAATAAAATAAAAGGGCTTCAATAAAAGCAGAGTAAAGTTAGTTTATTTGTACATCAAATGATTCAATTACTGGCTAGAAGGGTGTTATGTAGGAGCAATAAGCTCAGTAACCTCAAAGGAAAGATATGATGAATGGGCCACCAACATCATCCAAATGAGTATAAAAGTGGAGATAGTAGACATAATCCTTCATAATGATGTAAAAATTTGTAATTCCACATCAATATTCACCTAACTTGGTCACTTATATCATTAACTTCAGATCCTAGAGAATACTGACCAAATTCCTTGTTGGGATTTACTTTGAATATTTTCACCAAAATACCAGGTACCCAGAACATGAAAATTCTCAACGTTGTCCAAACAGCCCCAAACTTTGCGCAAATGCTCTTGGGATCTTTCTTAACCTATTCTATGTGCTTTTATGCCAATTCTATGTAAAGGTATAAATGCTACTTTTACATTTGATCAATCATTAGGTGAAAACCACATAATCTACTTTTTCTCCCAATCACTTCCAATATCTCAAAGACTCTTACAACAGTTCTTAAGAAGTTAATTTTCAACTTAGCAATAAGCTAAGTGGACTCCAACAAAAAAACTTAGAAAAGGCTGGCAAAATACCATTATAATATCAGCTGAATTCCAAGTTTCTCAAAATTGACAACTCACAATATCTCTGTTGTTGGCTGATGAGCAGGTAAGCAAACAAATTCCCTAGGAGGAGGCTAGGCCAACTGACATCCATACCAAATTTGGTAATTTGCGGCCAATTGCTTCCATCACAAATTGCATTTGAAATTTTGAACCAAAAACACTAGCTGAATACCAGCAAAATACCACTAGAATACCAGCAGAAAATCAGATGAATTCCAGGTTTGAGATTTCTCATAGGAGGAGTCTTGCATCATATTAGTGGTTTAGGTGTAAGCTTAGCAATTTAAACACCTGGGATCTTACTGTACTTATTCTAAATGTGCGCATTTTTAAGACCATGTAAAGGTGTAGCCATTACTTGTATATTCATTATATTATCAAGTAAAGCTACATAGACCACCGGTTCTCTCAGTCACTTCCTGTTGTGCATAAACATTTAAAACTTAGATGATTTACACCGCTAGAAAGTCTAGTACCCTAGCTGATTTTCCCTAACCCAAACATAGCTAATATTAGTTATAGATTATTCTACCACCTCAGAGAATCTATTTTTAGCTGTCACACCTGATCAATTTTCATGTGGTCATTACATCCTCAACTGATCTGCTAAGCCTTTCCAAATGATTAGTCATCTAAGATCTATCCAACCAATTAGCAGTTGCTATGACATCAGCTAATCAATGATGCAATTTTCATCTATCTTATGCACCTATCACCACCCAAACTGATTTCAATTAATCCAGTCACTTGGTGTTTATTAATTTAACTTGATTAGAAAAGTATAAATAAAGTTTACTGAGTCTTTTGGTTTAGTGTGTGTCTCAACATAATTAAGATTATGTCTAAGCAAAATTGAGAATTCAACAATTCTGTTCTAGTCTCTACCCAAGCGTAGCATATCAAGTACCCCCAAGAACACCAAGCCTAGCCTGCATAGTACACCAACTCTGTTGCCTTTATAGCCAAACCCAGCTATATACAAGACCAGTATTCAACCAGGATCTCTCTGCCAATATCTCTGCCACTCTCTGACAATTCTAAGATTCTGCACCTAGTTGTCCCTTGGGTTCAGTTAAACCATTCATGCATTTTACTACACTTTTCTCTTGGATATAACACTTCCAATATCTCCAGACTCTTACAACAGATGGTTTATATACTCTGGGGCATATAAAATGTATAGAAAGGTACCAAGAGCACTATGCAGAGTATTGCCAAATTTGTATTATTTAAGTGCATGACATTTGGCAACTGTGATTGAGGCAAACCCTGATTGAGAGATTTGACAGAGAGCAGTCAGGCTCAAAAGCTATGAGCTAAACTACCAAGTTGATTCTATTATCTTTGTATAAAGACCAAATTCAAGACTAATATGTGTAACCTGTATAAGGATAGTATAACTGAGTTGAATATATGTGGTGTGTGTAACCAAGAGCAGAAGTAAGATGTGTACAGGCCTCAGTTAGCCAAGTGAGATATTGAGTACCCATATGCAAGACTTTATTGTTTAGTTGAGCTGACACATAATTAGTGCCAAGAACATCCCAAAAGATTTCTGAGTGGTGAGGAGTGATTTTCATTTAATTGATATCAAGTGATTGGACTGATTCCAAAATGATTAGAAACATTTTCATCTACCCAGTTTTATATGTGAGCAAGACCCAAGGTTTGGATTCTTGCAGCCCATCAGGAGTTCCTAACCCCAGATGCTCTGTTGGATCACGATGATATCCATGCTTGGCATCTACTAAACAAGCACTACAGAGCTCGTACTGGTCTTGATTAACTTGGCCACGTATCACGGGTAGAATTGGATGCAAGACGGAAGATTTGCGGGGTAAAATCGTGACAATGTAGCCAATGACCATCCATGCTGATAGCCGAAACTCTAGTGCAAGTTGGCCGATATACTTGAGCAAATGGAGGGGAAGCTTGATTTGCCTATATCAACAGCCCCATTTAACATGTATGATAATCACGCACATTGTTATAGTTAAAACTCAATTAAACCAGCAGTCGGTTCGAGTGAATAGTAGTTGGCTACTATATATGGCAAGGCGAGCGGTTGATAATCCGTGATGCCGTTCTCATCGTCTAATCTTGACTACGCACCAGCACCCCAGAACAAAAGAGATTTTTAGGGGGCTGGTCGAAATTGAAGCATGTGATTGTGGATGGGCATTACCCCATCATTTACCATGTCTCACAACCAAATGACCCATCCTGAACCCGCACTGAGCCCGCACTGAACCCGCACACTAAAACCCTAGGCGTTGTGGCAAAGTCATTGTAGGACGGGACCCCATTGGCCAGCTCGATAGTTTAACCGAAGGGAACACATTTCCCGAGTGGAGAGTTAAAGTTATCGTTTTGTGGCAAGGTCGTCAGGTGCGGCTAAACTCAGGTCATGCCACTTATTCAATACGTGCTGGTGCATGGAACCTGTCGGGTTGAGATCAGTTAACTAAACATGGAAATCCATCTCCATATCCACTGATTCACCAGTGGTGGCTTCGCATTAACATCAAACCCTGTACACAAACCCTGAACAAGGCCCATGATGGCATCCCTACGCAGAGCGTAGCAAGGAATACGGGGAGTGGGACAGGTTCAGTGAATATCATATGATTTCCTGGTGGACTGGCTCGGCTCAGTTGGCTTGTCACTTGCTTGCCTTGCGGTATCGGCACGAGGCCGGGGTTAAATCTGTGGGAATTTCCCACGATATTTTGCCGTTCCTAAAAAAACGACCACCCACCGTTGTGTGTCTGCATTCTAGAATTACCCTCTGTATTTCCTAAACCGACGCTGGAAAGATCTTCCAAAACGGATGGTTTCACTTTAGAGCGTCACTCACGAGCATGCATGGTTGTTGGAATCCCCGAGTGCGACATTGCTTCTCTGCGCCGTCATCTGGTCCATGGAGCCGCTTGGCCAACCACACGGAGTCGATACCCTAGTGGTAGAGAAGACCAAACTATGATAGCGTTGCGACAGTGCAAGATGACGGATCAAAAGGGGTGGTGGCGCTTGGATGGCTGAGCCACCATACACCCACCAACTCCTTGGTGAAGCTTTTCTTTGGATTGATGAGACTGAGGTGAGGGAAGCATTTCCATTCTAAGAAACATTTTGCCATCTGTGTCAATTAGATGGGGAGATATTGGGGTATTATGGCCTGTGGCCTGTGGCGATATCTTTGCAGATGCAGTGGGTTTATTTCCATTGTGGCGTCAATCCTTCATTGCCGCTGATTAAACATAAGGTTTTACATTGCTGACCATTGACACTCCGGTATGCTCGGAGAGTACAAAGCATCAATTTGGCAAAGATTATTAGGAATCGCCTCATTTGGGACTCCATGATGTCGGCCACGGTGTTTGAGTCATGGACTTAGGGTTAGGTGTGTGGTGCGTGTGGTGAGTCGGGGTAGATTTCATGGAAGTGGCGGGGGGAAGGGGCTGAGCAACAGATTACTAGGCGTCGACGAATCAATTGGGGTCTGACTGACTAACCGGCTCGGACTACATTACAGGTTGTGAAGTGGATACATTTGCATGTGCAAGCGAGGATGATTCCCTCTATGGGCAACCTGCCCTTTTTTGTACCATGCCACTGCTTAATTATCGAGATTTGGCCATTCAATTGATGGTGTTCGGGTGAAATGACCGGAAGCTCCCATTTCTATAGTCAGACTTCAGCCACATAGCTACCAGCCAGA
>MCFE01000122.1:0-161638 GCA_002104905.1 Basidiobolus meristosporus CBS 931.73 | reverse complement strand
GGATGATGTCGGTGGCCCATTCATCATATCTTTCCTTTGAGGTTACTGAGCTTCTTGCTCCTATGTAACATCCATCTAGCCAGTATTTGAATCATTTGATGTACACATAAGTTAACTTTATTCTGTTCTTATTAACACCCTTTTATTTTATTAAAATGCAAAACTACATTGGCAAAATTATTTGGTTTCTGTAATCATCAATTCTTGTTCCGTCTCTTGGCTGTGCGACTGTTTCTCTACCTGATCTAAGAAGTGATGCAATTGACTATCACTTAATTTATCAGTCTCTGCCTGATTCTCCTTCATACGCTTATAATCCAAATAAGCCACTTGGAGTACTTTATAGTGAGGCAAAGAAGAATTAAGCTGAAGTTTGTTTCGGAACTGCTCAATTGCATTGGTTTGTTTTCTCCTCAGGACAACTGAGTCATCTGCCAATTTTTTCCAAGTTTTCTCCAGGTATTTGGGACTTCCAAAGGTACCACTACCAGAACTGGTAATTGTACTGCTCTTCTCGCCGCAATCTTTGTCTATAATAGACTCTTGGTCTTCCTTTGGAGCGCGAGGACTGCTATGGTAGAGGCAGCTTCCTCTTTTGGTCTTGATCCCCAAGTAGTGGTCCTTAAGCTTTCCCCTCATGACTTGTTTATTGTCCGTGTTGGTGCTCTACTCGGTGGAGTGTCAGTGAGTGCTGTTTAACTACTAGTTGTTCTCTTCTGTCCTGTAGATTTATATTACTTTCATATACACTTACTTCATCACATTTCACTTTTGCCTCTCTTGTGACTGTACTCTGGTTTCATTCTTCAACGGCTAGACAAAACCAAGGCCACCGCATATTGGGTGCGGTGGTTTAGTGATCAAAGAGCAAGCTATTGATGCTAATATTAATTTTGAGCATATTGTCTAGGAATATCTTGGAACCAACTAGAGTAAATAGTTACTCAATAATTCACATAGTACCACTATTTGCGCATCAATACTTGCTAACAACAAAGCAATGCTTTTCAATGATGTTCCATTCCCACGTGGCTGTTTGTTGATAGTCCGTACAATACACAAGTGAGCGTTTAAAGTAAGCATCCACACTACTTTCTGGGGGTATGATTACCGCACACTATAAAAGTGCGTTAGGGACTCATGTAAAACTATCATGATGAAAAATAAAAGCACTTTATTACCGCGCGGCTGATGATTGATAACTCCCGCTAGACACAAGTAAACGTAGCAAGTGGGTATCCTTAAAACCTGTTGGGGTATGGTTACCGCGCACTATGAAAGTGCGTTAAGGACTCATGTAAAACTATCATGATGAGAAATAAAAGCACTTTATTACCGTGCGGCTGATGATTGATAACTCCTGCTAGACACAAGTAAACGTAGCAAGTGGGTATCCTTAAAACCTGTTGGGGTATGGTTACCACGCACTATAAAAGTGCGTTAGGGACTCATGTAAAACTATCATGATGAAAAATAAAAGCACTTTATTACCGCACGGCTGATGATTGATAACTCCCGCTAGACACAAGTAAACGTAGCAAGTGTGTATCCTTAAAACCTGTTGGGGTATGGTTACCGCGCACTATGAAAGTGCGTCAGGGATTCATACAAAACTAGCATGATGAAAAATAAAAGCATTTCAGTATTGCGCGGCTGATGATTGATGGCTCCTGCTAGACACAAGTAGATGTAGCTAGTGGACATCCTTAAAACCTGTTGGGGTATGGCTACTGCGTTCTTTCAAAGTGCGTTAGGAACTCATGTAAAACTATCATGATGAAAAATAAAAGCACTTTTGTACCACGTGGCTAAGTTTTACAATTCCCGCGGGATACATGTGCGCATAGAACATAAGTAGTAGTTGCGATGGTGTCAAATAAAGTTTCTATTATAGCCATAATATATATTGAACTTTGGGATACACTTTGTATTTGGTAAAAGCAATCGGGTTACAGAAAATTTGTATTGGCCATGAATTTTTTTATCATATTAGGGCCGCGCAATTTATGGTGCCCAAAGCTTATCAAAATATGGGATTGTGGCCAGATTGGGATGAATCCCATTAATTATTAGATATACATTAAAAGTAACAATTTATTAATTAAATAGTCATCAAGACTTATACAGAGCATATGGACAGTATAGGGAGACAAATATTGGCCCAGACATGCCCACTATATGAGCAGACAATGTGCCAATTGTAGGGTAAAAATATCTATGGTTAGGGTGATAAGGGTTAGGAGGAGGAATTCTAACCCTAAGGGACCAGAACCAAGAATGAGAGAAAAGTAACCCAACGTGAATTTAAAGAGTATGGGAGCAGTATGGGGGATTGCATCCCCCAAACCCCCTGCTTTTTTATTCTCTAGGGGACTGCGTCCCCCAGACCCCCTGCTCTTCTAACCTTTTCCTAGCCCTTACTATAACACCTACACCCTAACCCTAAGTAGGAATATGCAGTCATACTTAGCCAAGATCACTCTCTCCAGTGCAAGTATCCCTCTGTTCTGTTTGATATTACTAAGGCCTTTGATTCAGTTGACAGAAATCTGCTTTGGTCCAAGTTGCAATGCTTCTCCAGTACCTCTCTCACCCTCCTTGTCAGGTCTCTGTTTCTGGATCCACAAGCAAGAATTCTGCACCCAAGTGAGCAATCAGCTGTGTTCTCAGTTCCTAATGGAGTGGTTCAAGGCTCTGTGCTTGGTCCTATACTGTTTGCCATCTTCCTGAGTGATTTCCCAAGACTCTCAGCTGACTGCCTGGTTACTCTCTTTGCTGATGACATCAGAATATCCTCCTCCAATGTGCAACAAGACTCCCAGACCATCCACCAGTATCTGCAGAAGAATAATCTCCAGCTTTCCATTGCAAAGACAGTACCTTTGGGCTCTCCCATCAACTTGGAGAACTCCACTCTACCTGCTCAGGTTTCTGCTACATATCTTGGCTTTCCTTTCCTTCCTACTGGACTAGACTCTGGAGCACACCTGAAGAAGAGAATTATCCTGGCAAGACAGGCACTCCACAAGCTACTGGCTGTTACTCCTCCTACAACTTCAGCTCCCAGCTGCCTCCTTCTACTCAAGCAGTTTGTCTTTCCTGTCCTGGAATTTGGCTTACCACTTCTCTCTCTTACTTCTAGAGACTGCACTAAGCTTGACAAGTTTGCAGTGTGGTGCATTACCTCCTTGGTGCCTCATCTGCCTGAATGCCCCTACAGACATGCTATTCTTGGTGCTTTTGGGCTTATGCCCCATAAGATCAGACTTCTCCACCTTAGAACTAGATTATATCTCAGACTTCACCACTGCAACAACCCACTGATCAAGGCCTGGAAGATAACACACCACACTACACCTGTCTCCTGATGAAGAACCTTATTTGGAGATCCTGAAGTCAAGTAGTTTGCTCATTATATTCTGCAGTCAGAAAAACCCAAGCTGGCCTACCTGGAGTACTTGACAGACCTTTGGCAGCATTATCTGAGGCAGCACACTCCCTTTTTGATGTGTATCATTCCTTATTACATTCCCCTTATCAATATTGTTTGCAAATGATTCTTACCTCTCTTGCTACCCCCCTTCCCACATGTGGTGCTGATGTGTCATTTTACCTGAAGAGCACCTTCTATTTACTCCAGGCTATCAGATGGAGGATGAATATGTTGTGTCTTGGCTCCAAGTGCCCAATATGCTATTCTCATGCTGAAAGATGCTTTAAATTCAAGGATACTGATGCACTCATCCAGATTCATACTCAGTGAGCTTTGGTCAGAAGATTACATTGCATAATAGCTGCATTTAGACTTAAGCTTCTGCCTTGGAATATCTATACCACTACCACAAGTGATTACCAGCTGCTATGAGATTGCCTAGCCCTTTAATGATCAAACCACTTTGACATATTTGTCACACTCTGAGTACTCCCAACTATCCCTCTTGCTTACACAGGCTTTACATCAGCCAGTATTTGCTCCTTTAGCATGTGTGTTCCATTACAATACTCATTATCCCAACAAAGCACCAGAACCCTAATCCCAACTATAACCTCATGATTAAATACTTCATCCCACCTAAGGATAAATTTTGCATTGGTCCACACAGATCTGAGTGAACTAGATATACTTTTTCTTGGTATTGATTAACCCAGAGCTTTTGAACAGTTGTCTGGTTTGTTTCCCATATATGCAGGCTTCACAGTGCTCCAAATTAGATGGGGGATCAATTTTTACTCCAGATATTAGCTGATCTTTGATCATCATGTGCAAATAATTGAAATTGATGTGCTCAAATCTCCTGTGCCAAAGCATTGGTTTCTTCATTTAGGTTACTTGTATTGGCTTCCACATATGACAGAATATAAGTCAACTTGTATATATTCTGATATCTGATACCCTAAGCAATATGAGCACCATTTTGATCAGTGATCATGCATCCGGAATTGTCAAAGCTGAAACTGGGTCCATCTGCTGTGGCCTAGCTTACAGATAGTAGGTTCTTAGCTATTTCTGGTACATAGAGTACTTCTTTAAAGGTCAATGTATGGCATCCTTCACTGCATCTGAGGCTTACTTGGATAGTTCCTTCTCCCACTGCATCAAGTGTTCTTTTGTCACCCATCAAAACCTTCTTAATTGGAATTTCTTGATATTGGGTAAAAAGTTCTTTTTGGTGTGTAAAGTGCTGAGATGCTCCAGAGTCAATATGCAATGTCTAAGAATCCTTGTTTGTGGTCAAATTTAGTACAGATCTGAATAGTCTATCTTGAGTTGTTGCAGCATTTTCATATTCAGGCTTCCTTTGCTGATCAGCTCTCTTTTTGAGACACCAGTCTGATGTGTGTCATTTCCTTTTGCAGTAGTTACAAAACAGGTTGCTATTGCCTTTGAAAGGTCTTGGGTATCTTCTTTGTTGGTTATCATTGCTTATTAAAGCATTTTCTTCTTCCTTTTTATTGGTGCTTGAATTTTCTTAATTCTTCATCCAGGAGCCTTTCATATACATAATTTAAGGTTAAATCTTCAGTTCTGGACTCTAGGGCTGATACAAGGCCCTGAAACATGTCTGTCAGGCTATTCAGGATGGTTACTATCACATCCTCATCAGTAGTTGGTATGCCCACAGGTTCCATCTCATCCACCAGCAGGGTAATTCTGTTAATTAGATTTTTCATTTCTTCTGCTGATAGCATCTTTGTAGTAAAGAATTCTTGTCTGAGATACACTTTCTTGGCAGCTGAACATGACTGGTAGGTGTCTTCTAATGCCTTCCAGGCATTCTTTGCTGTTTTTGCACTTGAGCATTGAATTAGCAATTTGTCTTTGGCATTAAGGCAAATGCAGTTGAAGACACTTTGTTCTTTCTTCCAATTGTTTAAGGCTTCCTCTCCAACATATTTAGAAGGGCATTCTTTTCCCATGACAATATCCCAAAGGCCTCTCTCTTGTAGCAGCATCTTCATCTTCACCTTCCACACTTGGCTAGTTAGATCCATCCAACTTTTCAGCAGACAGAAAATTCCAGTGATAGCAGTAGTAGACACTGCAGAGAGTGACAGCTTGGGGCTCATAACTTGTTGTCAGAGTCTTGGAGATATTGGAAGTGATTGGGAGAAGCAAGTAGATTATCATGGTTTTCACTTAATGATTTTTTGAATGTAAAAGTAGTATTTATACTTTTACATGATCTTGGCATTACAAACATGTAGAATAGCTTAAGGAAGGTCCCAAGAACATGTGTGCAAGGTTTGGGGCTGTTTGGACAACTCAACTAATTTTCATGTTCTGGGTAAATATTCTAAGTAAATCCAACAAGGAATTTGGTCAGTATTCCCTAGGATTGGAAGGTAATGATCTAAGTGACTAAGTTAGGTGAGTATTTAGGTGGGATTACAAATTTTTACAACGATAATAACCCTTCTCATTGTTAACTTGTGATAGTTACCTATATGGCACTTGGTGAATTGATCTGAGTTCCAGAAATAAATATTTCACTGGTTGGTCATTGCTACCCTCCCCCTGAAGGAAAACTGCGCTTATTGCAACACTTGCTCTAAGAAAACCTCACTTTTTGCAAAGGGCATGGCTGGGCTGAGTGTATCCATAACTATTTACTTGCTGGAATCTCACAATCAAGACTTACTCCCTAATGGATTTTATCTTCAATAGGGAAGGAAGACCACAATAGATTGATAAGGAAGGAAGACCACAATAGATTGATAAGGAAGGAAGACCACAATAGATTGATAAGGATAGAAAGGAATAGTATGGTTTGTACAAAGAACGATATTTTTATGGCACTGTATTATTTGGCAGCATCCCACTGGTTACCACTGCGTTTAAATGGTTCCATCATTGAGAGCAATTCGTCTGATCTCCCAGTTGCCCAAGTTTCCACCAATCACATCGCAGGTAGGCACAAATAGAGATGGATGGCTTTCCAGTAACCTGGGCTTTGCATGATTTCTTGGAATGGTGGGTGTACAGGTGGGTGTACAGGTGGGTGTACAGGCTGACCGAATTCCCACCATAAACGAGCTCAGATCTGCATTGCTAAATAGCCCAGAGTATGAGAGCATCCTTCACCTTACGTAGCGATTGGTATTCCTCCAGGTACACCGTTGTACCATATCGCTTGAAATGGGAAATGAGTTGATTCTTGCGTAGAATGAGTCGAATCGTTAGATATATATATACCCAGCCATGGTGAGGTGGTGTCCACTAACCAAACATGCAATTTAAAGTTACCTTGACTCTCTTGGCCTTGGCTTTGACCGCTGTGGCCGACGCCAAGCAAGAATCTGAATGGCTTCAACGTAAGATCACCACCAAGGGGCTTCTACGCCACACCCAGAATTTCGAGCGCTTTTCCAAGGCTTATAAGGGAACCAGAGTTTTCACCACTCCGGGCCACAAGCTGACGTTGAGCTATCTCGAGAAGAGGCTCAAACACGCCGGGCTGCATGTTTATCGTCACCCCTTCGTCGCAACCTATTCCGAAACCATCTACGCCAAGGCATCCACCACCGTCAAAGGGGTGGAATTGACCTTCCCGGTCTTCGGCTTGGCTTACACCAAATCAACTCCAAAGGAAGGATTGAAGGCTGAGGTAGTCCACATCCCTAACAAGGTAGGCACCAACGTTTCCTACGGATGCGAGGCTGAAGATTTCCAGGGGACCGATGTCAAGGGGAAGATCGCGCTTATCTCTCGCGGGGAGTGCTCAGCCAACCTGAAGTCCCTCAACGCAGCCAAGGCTGGCGCAGTGGCGGCCCTGGTGTACAACGACGCCGATCAGGAATACCGTGGCCGCCTTGGTCTTACTGAAACCTCAACCCTGGTGACAGGCGGACTCAGCAAGGCATCTGGGGTGAAGTTGGTTGAGTTGCTTCAGCAAGGGCCACTCAAGCTAGACCTAACCATCATCGAGAAGGTCGAGAACCGTACCACCCACAATATCATCGCTGAAACCAAGGGTGGTGATCCAAACCACGTTGTCTTCCTGGGTGCACACAGTGACTCGGTGTGGGCTGGACCAGGCATCAATGACAATGGGTCTGGCTCCGCCGCGTTGTTGGAGGTTGCCACCAACCTGGGCCGCAAGTTCAACCCCAAGAACAAGGTGCGATTCGGTTGGTTCTCAGCCGAGGAGTACGGTCTGCTCGGCTCCTATGCCTACGTCAACTCTCTGAACGCGCAGGAACGTAAGAAGATCGCGCTGATGCTTAACTTCGATATGATCGCCAGTCCCAATTACATTCTTCGGATTTACAACCAAAACGCCGACGGAGGGCCAAGCCCGGCCGGTTCCGAGGTGATCACCAGGGACTTCGAGGCTGATTTCAAGTACAAGAAGATCCCCTACCAGAGCGTTCCCTTCCCTTACTCCGGCTCCGACATTGGCCCATTCGCCGCAGCGGGGATTCCCTCCGGTGGATTGATCACCGGCGCCAGTGGCATCAAGACCGAGGCGGAGAAGAAGATCTTCGGGGGAGTGGTTGGTAAGCAGTTGGACTGGTGCTATCATCTTGGCTGCGACACCAACAAGAACCTGAACACCAAGGCCTTCCTGATCAATGCCAAGAGTATCGCCGATGCCGTCCACAGATACTCCCGCAATGTCACCGAGGTGGTCCGGGCCAGTGGTCGTTCTACCGCCTAGACAAAGAGAAATAAAAGTAAAAATGCAATTTATCAATACAATTTATTGCTTCGCTATTTAGAAAAGGGGTTTTTTCGTTTCCTGCCACCCATACCATCGTACTGCAGGAACGATGTCTTCGGGAACCATTAGCATCGCAGATCAGTCATGGTCACCCTCGAAATTGAGCCTTACCCGTTTCGGAATCGGAGGCGGTTGGACGGCCGGCAAAGCTAGCCGCAATCCTGGCAGCTCTGGCTCCGAGCTACTTCGGTCCGAGCCTGAGGTGGGCTTTTCGGGCGGCAACGGTGGTTTGGAGGGATTGACTTGAGAGAGAGGTCAGTCAGCAATCGTTAGGATGGATTTCATGGAGTCTTGGAAGCACCTGGTTCGTTGACAGCTCGGGGCTGCCTCGACAATTGATCCATGGGCTGGAATCCGCCCAGCTGTTTGTTAAAAGAGGCAGTTCGCGGCTTACTGCGTTACGATGGTTTAGTATGTGCGTTGTCCACAGCTCTCATTCGGACGGCCTAACCTGCGAGACACAATGCTTCGTTTCTCCTCGGGCTCGCTTGTTTGCAGTTTTTTGTACTGGTAAAGGGCGGTTAGCGTCGGATTAGTTGCGGCGGTGGGCTCTCTCACCTTTGTCTGTAGATTCTTGAGCCAGTTTTCCAGGGTTTTGATGCGGTCCTCCTTCATTGCTCGCAGCTTCTTCTGCTCTTCTATTTCTGCGTGGAGTTTACGACACTCCTTCTCCTGGAACTGCTCCACATGCTTCAATTGTCTGTGCAGAGAGGGTCAGATCGACGGATGGCGTGGTCGCGTGATCAGAGGCGACTTACTTGATTCCGTTCCGCTGCACCTGATACAGGGCGAAGAACGCCTCGGTCAGCTGTTGCCTGGACATGTTCTCGTAGTTCATCAAGAACTCGACGCCCTCGGGCTCTTTTTCTTTATTTTCCAACTCCAGGATTCTAAGGAAAGCCGAAGCGGTTTAATGAGGTGCCTTGGATCCTCATTCGGGTCCACCCACCTTTGGATCCTCTGGTACTTGGAGATCCTCTGTTTCAACTCTAGATTCTGCTTTTTCGCCTGCTCGAGCTGCCCTTTGGATTTCTCCAAGGAGTCCTTCAGCCCCTTCAACGTGATCTCCTCCATGTCCAGCAACTCCTTCTCGCAAGTGGCTAACCTGGCCTTTAGCAGGTCGTTGACCTCCTCACTTCGCTGGACCTTTTGTTCCAAAGCGATCATGCGCTCCTATGGGTAGACAGAGGTGAGTGCGAGAAAGCGACACCAGAGGAAAAAGCTACCGAACGCAATACATGTATCTGGTCCTCCGACAGGGTCTCTATATCTATGGCGGACTCGAAATTGCAATAGATCCCACGCAGGTCACGTTTCTGCTGGTCCTGCTTGCATATGGGGCAAGAGACCAGTGAATGGTTGGTTCGGACTTGCCGTTTGTTGTCCAGCGTTTGGTACCAATGGAGAATACTACAAAACAGATTAGTTCCCGAGCAAGGGGATGGAGCTAGATTGCTGGTTACCAAATGGTGTGGAACAGGTGGCCACCTAGTACGAAGGGAACCCGACGCAAGGTTGGGCATTAGCGTGGAGCACGAGCTTTGTGGTAAACCGAAGAAGACTTACACACTGTCACGGAGACGGGAGCCTGGTGTTTACCGGGGACATTGGGATTGTCGGTAGGCTTGGTAGCCAGGGATTCGGTGCATATGATACAAACCGACATGGTGAGAGTTGACTAGGTTGCCTGTATGGTGGTACCAAGGGCAAGTCAGGTCAACTCGTGGACTTCTGCAGGGAACAGGGGGTATGGGAATGGCTCACACAAAGGGATCAATCCTCCTCATCAATCACCCAAACAAACCTTCTTTCCTAGTAAACAAAGGTACCCTACCCCATGGGAGATCGCACGAATCACAGCTGCCAATTATTTACCAGGATGTGAATTGATGGAGCGGCTAGCGGAAGTGAGCGCTGTGACGGTCTAAACTGGATTTCGATAAATGCGGCATCTATTTCGACATTCCTTGTCGCATCAAATCGCACTTGCCAGTGGGGACATGGATAGGGAGGCAAGGAGGGGGTGTTCCCATCGGAAAATGCTTTATTTTCCTTTCGAATGCTCAGGGCAGTGATTCGTATGTTCAAGGTGAGTGGTTGTGGATTATTCAAGACTTAGGAGCTGGGTAGGACAAGTAGGGTTGGTTTTAGGGGTGGAGCCGAGGCAACTTCCCGATAATTTACCTGGAAACCATGGAGAAGTCCTGGGCTCGGTCCCCCTTATTGGCGAGCATTTCAGGGGATTCGGAGTTCGTCATCCCACTCGCGACTTGTATATTCAAGGAATCCAATTAAGGGGAAACTTTACATTAGATTCGAGTCAATCCGTCTCCACATTGTTCCATACGCATGCGAATTGCGCAAAGAATGGGACTGAACTGCGTTTCAAAGTAAATCAAATGGGCCGAATGTACCATTCTGCTGCGAAATCAATGTTCGGTAGCGTAGGCAAATTGGGTTCTACATCCACACATGTAAGGGAATTTCCCTTGCCTGGTCAAAGGGAATATAAATACCCAACCTCCATTCTTCGGTTCCTCACAAAAAAATTCTTGATTTATCAATTATTTAAAATACCCATTGGAATATGAAGTTCTCCGCATCTACCCTTCTTTTCGTCCTCTCTGCCGCTTGCTCTGTCAGTGCTGGTTCCTCTGGTCATGGTGGTGACTCTGGTGGCGTTGGAGCGTATGACATCAGTGACCTCTCTGGCAGCCTCGGCGGTAATGGAGGTGGAAATGGAGGTGACAGCGGCGGCTATGGGGGAGCTGGTGGAGGTGCCGGTGGAAACGGTGGCGACAACGGAGGATACGGAGGCAACGGTGGCGACTCAGGCGGCAACGGCGGTGGGTCAGGTGGCAATGGTGGAGGTGACGATGACGAAAATAATGGCGGCTACGGAGGAAATGGTGGTGGTTCTGGTGGCAACGGCGGTGGTTCTGGTGGCAGCGGCGGTGGCGCAGGCACTTACGATACTGGAGCCGGAAATGGTGATAATGGTGGTGGTAATGGCGGAGGCAATGGTGGCTACGGAGGTAATGGTGGTGGTGCCGGTGGCAACGGGGGTGGATCTGGTGGCAATGGTGGTGGTAACGGTGTAGGTGCTTATGATACTGGAGCCGGAAGTGGAGGTAATGGTGGTGGTGCTGGACACGGCGGCAATGGTGGAGGCAACGGTGGTGACAACGGAGGCTACGGTGGAAACGGTGGTGGTGCCGGTGGTAACGGTGGAGGATCCGGTGGAAATGGCGGCGGTGCTGGAGGATACGATACTGGAGCTGGACATGGCGGCAATGGTGGAGGCAATGGTGGAGGCAACGGTGGTGACAACGGAGGCTACGGAGGTAATGGTGGTGGTGCCGGTGGCAACGGTGGAGGATCCGGTGGTAATGGTGGCGGTGCTGGAGGATACGACACCGGAGCCGGAAATGGTGGTGATAACGGAGGCAACGGAGGAGGCAACGGTGGTGATAATGGAGGCTACGGTGGAAATGGTGGCAACGGTGGAGGATCTGGTGGTAATGGTGGCGGAGCCGGAGGATATGATACTGGAGCCGGAAACGGTGGTGATAACGGAGGCAACGGCGGAGGTAATGGCGGTGACAACGGAGGATACGGTGGCAATGGTGGAGGATCCGGTGGTAACGGTGGAGGATCCGGTGGTAACGGCGGTGGTGCTGGAGGATACGACACTGGAGCTGGTAACGGTGGTGGAAGTGGAGGAAACGGTGGAGGTAATGGCGGTGATAACGGAGGCTACGGCGGAAACGGTGGTGGTGCCGGCGGCAACGGTGGTGGTGCTGGAGGATACGACTCTGGAGCCGGAAATGGTGGTGGTAACGGAGGAAACGGCGGAGGAGACAATGGAGGCTATGGTGGTAATGGTGGTGGTGCCGGTGGCAACGGTGGAGGATCCGGTGGTAATGGCGGCGGTGCTGGTGGATACGATACTGGAGCTGGAAATGGAGGCAATGGTGGTGGCAACGGTGGTGACAACGGAGGCTACGGTGGAAACGGTGGTGGTGCCGGTGGCAACGGTGGAGGATCTGGTGGTAATGGCGGTGGTGCCGGAGGATATGACACTGGAGCCGGAAACGGTGGTGGTAACGGAGGCAACGGCGGAGGTAATGGCGGTGACAACGGAGGCTACGGCGGAAACGGTGGTGGTGCCGGTGGTAGCGGTGGAGGATCTGGTGGTAATGGTGGTGGAGCCGGAGGATATGATACTGGAGCCGGAAACGGTGGTGGTAACGGAGGCAACGGCGGAGGTAATGGCGGTAACAACGGAGGCTACGGAGGTAATGGTGGTGGTGCCGGTGGTAACGGTGGAGGATCCGGTGGTAATGGTGGTGGTGCCGGAGGATATGATACTGGAGCCGGAAACGGTGGTGGTAACGGAGGCAACGGCGGAGATCATGGTGGTGACAACGGAGGCTATGGCGGAAACGGTGGAGGATCCGGTGGTAATGGCGGCGGTGCTGGAGGATACGATACTGGTGCTGGACACGGCGGCAATGGTGGAGGCAACGGTGGTGACAACGGAGGCTACGGCGGAAACGGTGGTGGTGCCGGTGGAAACGGTGGAGGATCCGGTGGTAATGGCGGCGGCGCTGGAGGATACGATACTGGAGCTGGACACGGCGGCAATGGTGGAGGCAACGGTGGTGACAACGGGGGCTACGGTGGTAGCGGTGGTAACGGCGGAGGATCTGGTGGCAATGGCGGCGGTGCTGGTGGATATGATTCCGGAGCTGGAAACGGCGGCAATGGTGGTGGTAATGGCGGTGACAACGGAGGCTACGGAGGTAATGGTGGTGGTGCCGGTGGTAACGGTGGAGGATCTGGTGGTAACGGCGGTGGTGCTGGTGGATATGACACTGGAGCCGGAAGCGGTGGTAACGGTGGCGACAACGGAGGCTACGGTGGAAACGGTGGTGGATCCGGCGGTAACGGTGGAGGATCTGGCGGTAATGGCGGTGGTGCTGGCGGATATGACACTGGAGCCGGAAGTGGTGGTAATGGTGGAGGCAACGGTGGTGACAACGGAGGCTACGGCGGAAACGGTGGTGGTGCCGGTGACAACGGTGGAGGATCTGGCGGTAATGGCGGTGGCGCTGGTGGATATGACACTGGAGCCGGAAGCGGAGGCAATGGTGGAGGCAACGGCGGTGATAACGGAGGCTACGGTGGAAACGGTGGTGGTGCCGGTGGACACGGTGGAGGATCTGGCGGTAACGGCGGTGGTGCTGGTGGATATGACACTGGAGCCGGAAACGGCGGCAATGGTGGAGGAAACGGCGGAGACAACGGAGGCTATGGTGGTAATGGTGGTGGTGCCGGTGGAAACGGTGGAGGATCTGGTGGTAATGGTGGCGGTGCCGGAGGATATGATACTGGAGCTGGAAACGGTGGTGGTAACGGAGGCAACGGCGGTGACAACGGAGGCTATGGTGGAAACGGTGGTGGCGCCGGCGGCAACGGTGGAGGATCTGGTGGTAACGGTGGCGGTGCTGGAGGATACGACACTGGAGCCGGAAACGGTGGAGGCAATGGTGGAGGAAACGGCGGTGACAATGGAGGTTATGGTGGTAACGGCGGCGGTGCAGGTGGAAATGGTGGAGGATCCGGTGGAAATGGTGGCGGCGCTGGAGGATACGACACCGGAGCCGGTAACGGAGGCGGCAGTGGCGGCAATGGAGGAGATAACGGAGGGTACGGTGGCAATGGAGGTGGTGCCGGCGGTAATGGAGGGGGATCCGGTGGCAATGGAGGCGGTGCTGGTGGATACGACACTGGCGCTGGCAACGGTGGTGGTAATGGAGGAGACCATGGTGGAGACAGTGGCGGCTACGGTGGTAACGGTGGTGGCTCTGGCGGAAATGGTGGTGGATCTGGTGGTAATGGCGGCGGAGCTGGTGCTTACGATACTACTGACCACTCTGGATCTGGTGGACATGGCGACAACGGTGGAGACAACGGCGGTGGTGCTGGAGCTTATGACACTACTGATCACTCGGGCGAAGGCTCCAAAATCGCAGACCTTTACAAGCGATTCTTCGGAAACTAATCAATCCATCACATATATTCCCCGATATTACTCTAATAATCAGCCAATTTGAAAGAACCGAAATAAACACCTGTATTCTTACCCTTACTCAGATTCGCCCTTTATGCACACTATTTTAGCAAAGATGAAACACACACTCCCGATCAGCAAGACTGAATAGAAAGCGCATTGAAATATGCTAGGTCTAGATGGCGTACGAATTCGATCATGAAGTCGGAAATTTCCAGAGATTTCGATAATTTATCCAGGGATGTCGAAATAAACTAATACCATTTCATCAGGAATTAGCTAACCCTATTCCACTCACCTTGTATGAAATTGGATCGCACCTAGCATCACCAAGTGTTCAGTTTGCCTTGTCCTTAGTTCTTCGTTAAAGCAAAGTGTCAGGACAACTCTATGCATATACATAAGCCACACCAACTCTAATCCGTTGCTGGCTTCATAGTTTTTGACCTCTCTACCGCGTCAAAAGCACACTCTTTATTTGTCAACGCAAGACCTATACTATACAGATGATGAAGGGCCTGAAAAACAGAGTATCCTTTTCAATGGGAGTTGATTTATTTTTACCGTGCACTTGTCTAGTGGCTATTTTTCGAGTAGAATCCTTAACGTTTACCCCGTTTAGTTCAAAAATAAGAACATGAACACAAACACCAGCCCAAACAAGGCCCCTTCCCCTTCCAAGAATACTCCTACGTCCCATCCAAAGCCGTCAGAACTCTCCCATCTCGAGAGTCCCGAGGGCCAAAACTCCCCTACACAAAAGGTAAGGGATTTTCTAGTACCCATGCTGTCGCGATTTTCTCACAAAGTATATTTCTTGCCCTCCACCATAATGCAATCTACCGCCGCTGACAGATCTCAAACCCTAAAACCCCACCTAGCCCCACAGGTAATCATCCAATGAACTTAGAGAACAAAGAAATTCCCAAGAGCGGACCTCTAAACCGTATCAAGAGTCTTTCGAGTAACATCCCAACTACTAAAACCCCACGACGACAGAGCTCTTCGCGCATTCGGCCAAGCCAGCGGAGAGAAATAGAGAGGCTATCCAATTTAAGAGGTAAGCTTACCCGGATGGTCGTTGGTAGTAAGTGTACTAAGCAAACCTCGAATGATCTCTCCCACCAGACATTATTAGTCCTATCGAAAGACAGGAGTTGTTTTTAAAGAAGCTACAGCAGTGTACGCTCATCTTCGACTTCACTGATGCCATGGCCGATCTGCAAGCGAAAGAGATCAAGCGTCAAGTTCTTGCGGAGCTCGTAGAGTATATCACCACAAACAAAGGGGTTATCACAGAGCCAGTGTATCCCGCAATCATCAATGTGGTAACTACCATTTGCGTTTGCTCATGATTGAATAGCCCGAAGACTCACCAGTGAACCGGCAGTTTGCAATCAATCTCTTCAGAACCATCCCACCTCGAATCAATCCCACGGGGGATGCCTTTGATCCGGAGGAAGACGAACCGATTCTGGAGCTTGCTTGGCCGCATCTCCAAGTGGTTTATGAACTGTTCTTGCGATTTGTCGAGTCCCCAGAATTCAATACCAACATTGCCAAGAGATACATCGATCAAAGATTCATTCTTCAGGTACGCTTCCGCATTTGCTCCGCCATACACGAGACTCGGTTCGCTGAACCACATTGTAGCTACTAGAAATCTTTGATAGTGAAGATCCTAGAGAGCGGGACTATCTGAAGACTACACTACATCGTATCTACGGCAAATTCCTCAACCTTCGGGCGTTTATTCGCCGGTCAATCAACAATATATTCTTCCAATTCGTCTACGAGACCGAGCGTCACAACGGCGTCGCGGAATTGCTAGAGATCTTGGGAAGGTAGAGCCTGCTTGTGTGGGAAAGGAATTTTCGTGCGAACACCTGTTAACACGCGTCTCTTGCAGCATCATCAACGGCTTTGCCTTGCCCCTAAAAGAAGAACATAAGCAATTCCTAAGCCGCGTATTGATTCCGCTTCACAAAGTCAAGTCTCTGGGGCTTTATCACCCCCAGCTTGCCTACTGCGTGGTTCAATTCATGGAGAAGGACCCCTCGTTAACTGAAGTGGTAAAGTTGGCATCTAGGCTGCTTCATTAAGAGTGATATTGACCAAGGTGGAATAGGTCGTGGGTGGTCTGCTTCGCTACTGGCCCAAGGTCAACAGCCCCAAGGAGGTGATGTATCTTAATGAGCTCGAGGAGATCTTGGACATAATGGAACCGCAAGAATTTGTGAAGGTACAGGTACCGATGTTTCACCAGATTGCCCGATGCGTATCTAGTCCCCACTTCCAGGTATGTGTCCATCTCCCTCGCAGGCAATCCAGCGCCTCCCTTAACGCCTTTGTGGGAATAGGTGGCAGAGAGAGCGCTGTGCTATTGGAACAACGACTACATTGTGAATTTGATCAGCGACAACATTCGAATCATTCTTCCGATCATGTTTCCGTCGCTTTATCAAAACTCCAAGATGCATTGGAATAGGTACGGGACGCGCCAGTTTGAGTTCGAGCACCGCTGCTTACCCTCTTGCTTAGGACCATCCATGGTTTAGTTTACAATGCCCTCAAAATATTCATGGAGATGAGCCCCAGGCTGTTCGATGAGTGCGTTCTTCACTACAAACAGAAGGTCCAACTGTAAGTACAGAGTATCGAGCAGTAATCGCACGTTAAACCGAAACTCACCCGTTTGCGCAGGGAGCCTCAAAAGAAGAAGTACAAAGAAGAGGTCTGGAGACGGTTGGAGGCGGAAGCTGCTAGGAATGCGATGGCACTATCATCGCAGCAACCCTCGTTTTCCAACGCAGGCATCCCGTCGCTCAACGCACCCGGTAGGTTTGGTCGATGGCTGCTTAATATGCGCTTGTAATAATCGTCATCCATTGGACGTAGCTTTGCCAGTCCCCGGGGCCATCATCACAGACAATTCTAGAATGGTTAATTCGGATCTGGAGAACTTGGATCTGTTTACCAAGGAACTGGTCAGTATCAATGAATGACACGCCATCTTCACTGTGACTGAGCGTTTGTGTAATTTAGGAGCAACCTGACCCAGACAAACCTGTTATCCCTACCTATGGTCGACGCAAGTCAGTCTTGCCGGTAGACGAGCAGGTGCTCACCGAACTGTGCAGGCATAAGAGTCTAGAGGATGTATTGAACTCCGCTCCGCCTCACGCCAACAACGAGTAAAGACGTATGGCCCTGCACCCTTTTCATTCCAGTTTTATCTGTTTGGCTGATTGTGGATGAGGAATAGATGTTGTTGATCTGTCTTTGATGTATACCACAGGCTCTTTCGTAAACCGATCTCTCGGCGCAAAGCAATTGAGGCGAATTTGCCAGTCTTTCGAAATTTTCTTTAATAAATCTTTGTTTAAATCCCACTTATTGACGACTAAATCTTTGTTTAAATCCCACATTATTCTCGATTAAGTCTCTGTAAATCCCACCTATTGATGATTAAATCTTTGTCCATGATGATGGATTTTTCATGGTGATCCCTTTCATTTTTAGCCCACCGAAACCTCCCTTTTGTTTTTCCTCCACCTTGTATAGTATGGCGTTCAGACCCCGCTTGCTCGCTTTTTTATTTGCCGTAGCCTTGCTGTTCAGCGCACTGCCTCACGCCCAGGCCCGTGATATCGTTAAGCTCACTGACTCTAACTTCGATGAGCTAGTGACCAAAGACTCGAGATGGGTCGTTGATTTGTAAGGGGCCAGATTCTCGATTTCTAAGGAGTATACTCATTTTTGGCTTCTTTAGTTATGCTGACTGGTGTGGTGTTTGCCGTCGTCTGGAAGGAGAATTCTATCAACTGTCCCATCAGATCGACGAGATCTCCCCTGCTGTCAACCTTGGCAAGGTGAACGTTGACGAAAACCCAAGCTTGACATTGAGATTTTTCATCACCAGGTAGGTGCCCGATTCGAAGGAGCACTCTGACTACCCTCTTGACTAAAACTTATTTTCCACCGCCTAGACTGCCTAGTGTTTACTTTATTCACGATGGTGCGAGTAAGTGAATGGCTTAGTTCCCGGTAGTCCCTGTCTACCCTCACTCACCTTTCCAAACAACTTCAACCTATAGTTCGCACATGGAACACCACTCTTCAACACGAG
Source organism: Basidiobolus meristosporus CBS 931.73 (assembly GCA_002104905.1). Lineage (NCBI taxonomy): Eukaryota > Fungi > Basidiobolomycota > Basidiobolomycetes > Basidiobolales > Basidiobolaceae > Basidiobolus > Basidiobolus meristosporus. Next base: position 143,211 of record MCFE01000122.1, on the reverse strand, counting down.
GAGATCTTTACCGCATTGAATGAGGAGAAATGGAAGGATATGGAGATTTGGAGTGGTGTCTTCTCCCCGAACGGGATTTTGTAAGTACAAAGCGTCATATGCAGCGCCACCAAAACAACGCTAACAGAACATCTGTAGTGGGAGCATGTTCGGCTTCATAGGCTTCCTTCAAGCGACCATCCAGAAGATCGTCCCCGGGAATATTTCCCCCATGATCGTTGTACTTGTTATTTCTGGCATTACCGGGTTGGTTGTGTATCGGATTTACAAAAACGAACCGGCCACCCCAGCCGCCGCTACCAAACCCACCAAACCATCCAGCCCCAGTGGGTCAGCCCCTTCTTCACCAAAGGCCCCCGGCAGAAGAAGAACCAAAAAAATCGATTGAACGCAGTCTGATTATCGAACTTCATTCAACATACCAATAAACTGCAGCATTTCAATCTATCATTCAACACGCCAATAAACACCCTTCTGTTCATTACTAGACACTCGCTCTTCTGGTCATTACTAGACATTTAACCCTGCAGTGCTCTGCGGCGTCTATACATCCCCATCGTGAGCAGAAGCAGGGCCCCGACGAACATGGTTGCCCCAGCAAAGATAATCACTCCGGTGTATGCTCGCCTCGGGCCAGTGGAGTCCAGAATCACCCCAGCCACTGGAATCCCGATCAAATAGCCGATACCAGAAGACGCATATACTAGGCCAGTGGTGGTGGCAATGCCTTGAACACCTGACATGGATTGAGCTGGATTAGTCCTGAAGAGTAGTGATCGGATATCTAGTCGACTAACCAAATAGATCCGCGGTAACGACCGGGATCAGGCTGATGTATCCTCCAGCAAAGAAGCCGTACAGAATTACGAAGCCAGCGATTGCTGCGAATTGGCGGGCGAAGTTCCAAAACAGTAGGATATCCAAGGAGCTGATCGCAATGCATACAAAAAGCATGTTCACTCGGCCAACCTTATCGGCCACTGACCCAAGCACGATTCGCCCGGCGGCTGAGGTCGCATTCACGATCCCAACGAGCAGGGCACCTTGGGATGTGCTTAGGCCCTGATCCACGGCGTAAGCTAAACATAGGCATACGTTAGAACAACACTACAATGGGAGGACATGCCACTGCACTCACATGGGATATAGAAAAGCGGGACCATATATCCAAGGCCTAGGATGGTCCCACTAGCAAACATCAGTTGGAAATTGAGGTCTTTGAAAAGGGTTGATTTGTTCAGTTCCCCACGTGCTCCTGGAGTCACCCGGGTGCGCAGCAATGCACATCCCACCAGCAACACTACGAATGCACCGATCCCCATAATCCTTAGAGTCCATCGTATCCCAGCAGAGTCAATCAGTTTCCTGGTGAGCGGGCTCAAAACCAGCCCGCCGATGCCGGTGCCCGCTACAGCAATCCCAGTTGCGAGTCCGCGTCGCTTGCTGAACCACTGGGCTGGTATGCTAACCGCCGGGTAAAAGCAAAACGATGTGCCGACCCCACATAGCACACCCTGGGTCAGGTAAAGCTGCCATACCTACAGGTACCACTTTACTTTGAATTCCTTTGGCCGGCAAAGAGAAGGAGAAATGGTTACCTCGCGTGAGAAGGAAGCCGCGACAAGCCCACCAGTCACAAACACACTTCCAATAAATTCGATGGTGCGATAGCCGTATCTATCGGTGAGTTTGCCAGTGAAAATCCCCAATACGGACATGATCGATGTGGACAGCGTGCCGATCAGCGACAAGGTCGAGGCCTTCACCTGTCCTTGAAAAAGAATGGTGAAATAGTATTCTTGGTAGATGCCGTAGGTGTACTGCGTTCCCAGGGCCGAGAAGTGTATAAGAAAGCTCCCCAGCAACACAAACCATCCAAATCCACCATCTGGCGGATTAGCTGCCTCCGTCGACTCGCGAAAGGCCGCAACTTTCTCACCCTCCGTCTTCCCAACATCAAGTGGCGGCTCTGGCATGGGTATTCTGCTTTACAACTGGGAGATCGGGGGAGTTCGGTGGCCATTTACCCTTCCCGCGGGCCTTTATAGCTGCTGGCGCGCGAAATTCCCCCGGATCATTCCCCTTCGCTCCAAACTACAACTGGATTGTGAAATCACACACACACACAAGATAAACTACAACATCTCAATAACCAGACCAACGTTACTCCAACCACCTACTCGATTCATTTAAAGATTAAAACCGGTAGCATTCAAGCAATATTTAGACCCCTTCAAAATGATTCATTGAAATCATGATTTTCCCGTCGATGAGTCAACTGACTCGTGCGAACGCGGGATATCCCCAAGTCATAGGGACAATCGTCGTCAAGCTGGATGTAGTTACACCTGGTCTCGCATATCGCCAGCCAGCTTCCACAACTCAATCCACTACTACATGTGCGATATTTTCTATGAAATCTTCATTTGAACGTTGACCACACTGCGAAAGACTATTGCACTAAGCTTGCACACAAGACTAGTATCTGGTATATACAGTAGCTAACTCGGCTTGGATATCTCTATAGAACTTCGAATCCCTTCAGATGCTCGGTGGAATTCAACTTGACTGGAACAAAGCGATACATGTCCAGCAGTTTCCGCTGTGGTGACTCGGGGTAGTTGGCGCGGAGCTTCGGATCCTGTTGCTGGTACTCGTGGTTATCGATGGTCTGAAGTTCAGCATCATCAGCTCGATATACATGGATCACGTTTACGCAGGTGTTGCTGTGTGAAAAGGCTGGCATCTCATGAAGGTTCCCGCAGAGAATACTGGAGAGAAGAATACGAAGGAGTCTTCCGTGGACTAGAAATCACCCGTCAATGTTGCGCCCAGGCTAAGGTCATTACTTGCCTTTACTTACTGACTGCGACAACTCCAGGTTGTGAGACACCTTCTGGAACACTTTCGATGATCTTCGCGATGGTAGGGAGGGCTCGATTCTCTACATCGCGTGGAGATTCGCCGCCCTCGAATTTGGCTATAGTATTGGAAGATTCGAAACGGGAAAGGTTACTAAAGAACGGTAGCCACCAGCCGTTTGAAAATACCGGACTTGCCATCAAAGTCTTTATCAAGGTTCCATTTGTCGAGCAACGCATCCAACGATTCATCAAACTCGTAGCCCTCTCGCTTACCGAAATCAAGCTCGCAGATCCCTGGATATTCCTATTGTTGGTCAACAAAGGTCAGATAGGAGCGAGGCGTGCGACCGGTGGTTTGTTTTTGTCCGACATACCTTGTACTGAGCGTCCGGGTGTTGCTTACGGATTTCAGCAGCTGTCTGTTGAGCTCGCTATGGAACGCGGGTGAATAGTCCAGCCATCGAAGGAAGACACTTTGCTACCTCACTTACCATCAGAGTGGAAGCGCATAAAACATCCACTTGAATGTCCTTAAACCACTCGCCTAGGAGGGCTGCTTGCTGACGCCCGATCTGATTCAGGGGAGCATTCACACCACGGCCTTGAAGCACTAGCTTTCGATTCAGATCGGTTTCCCCGTGGCGACAAAGGTATAGAGTTGCGATAGGAGCCATGTTCGGTTGCTGCGTGGAATAGAGGTGATGGACAGCCACAAAAGAATCTAGGGAGTGCGGGACCAAAGAGAGTGACGACTGTGGGGTTATTTGGCTGGATATTTGTATGCTTGGTTAGCATCCAGCTGTGAGATCATAAGATGAAGTTATTGCGTATCATCAGGGAGTTATGAGCAAACTAAGCCCAGAATCCACCCAATTCAATAGATCTGCTCATGAACACTTGTTTACTTTTCCTGGTTTCTGTAGGCCAATCAACCGCTTGGAAATAAAATGCAATGCACCATGTAGATAAGTTAAATCAACTTTTTCATTAGCTGCTGCTTAAACACCAGCCTTTTTATTAGCCGCTGCTAAAACAATCGAGCCATGGTTCTATGATCGACTAATGTACAAGGATGGAGTGGGAATTAAGCGAGGATAATGGAATCTCGGAAAAAAAGATTTTTTTCTTTTTGATTTTCGTTTTGGCTGGATGGGTGGCAGGCTGATCCTGGCGGAGATCGGAATTCCTTTTGACCCAGCCGAGTTCCCACTTTCTTTCTTCCTTCTCTTACTCCTTACACAATGAAGTTCATCAAGCCTGGCAAGGTCAGTTTTATTCGAACCATGATCGCCATACATCCATCCTCGTCGCGAACAAAGTGGACTCATATCTATGTCTTCTGTAGGTCGCTATCATTCTCCAAGGTCGTTACGCCGGTAAAAAGGTCGTCGTCATCAAGAACTTCGATGAGGGCACCAAGGAACGTCCCTATGGTCACGCCATTGTTGCCGGGGTTGAGAGATACCCATTGAAGGTCAACAAGTCCATGGGCAAGAAGCGTATCTCCAAGCGCTCCAAGGTCAAGCCTTTCGTCAAGGTTGTCAACTACAACCACATCATGCCTACCCGTTATGGACTTGAACTCGAAGAGCTCAAGAAGGCCGTTACTTCCGAATCTTTCGCCGAACCCACCCAAAGAAACGCCGCCAAGAAGAACGTCAAGAAGATCTTCGAGGAACGCTATGTCACCGGCAAGAACAAGTGGTTCTTCACCAAGCTTAGATTCTAAATTGCTCGGAATCTTTCTACCTTAACCACCACCTTAATACATTTTCTACATATTTCAAATCAATAAAATGTATTGGACTTTGTTCTATATGAGATTTCGCTAAGATTGAGGTCCTGAGGAACGCATCACACTAACGCATCACCTCCAGAGACTTAACCCACATGATTGAATGGGCTACACCATCAACAAAAGGGATTCGAAACAGGAATTAGCGTATTTAAGACAAGTGGATATGTCATTCACATGAATTCCCATAATTAATACATACTTCGGGTGATTGTAAGCCATCTTCATTCGAGTATTGTTAGCACCAAGTGATGAACAATTATGCGTCTTTATTTTATATCAAAAGGGAATGCTTTCTGAATACAAGGGGTTTCAGTAGCGAGCAAGTTCTAATCTTATAGAATTCTATAAGATACTTAAGCATCCCAGGAAGATTGACCGGCAGGAGTCTCGGAAGTCCAGTCAGAGGGCTCGGCGCTCCAGTCAGCGGCGGCGACGGCAGCAACGGCGGTGGCATCACCGGCAACATCCCAGTCGGCGGTTTCAGCGGGAGCTTCCCAGTTACCTTCCTTCTCGGCGGCCTCAGCGGCTTCCTTCTCAGCCTCTTCGGGGTCACGGTAGAAGAACATATCAACCATGACGTCCCAGGCGGCGTCACGGGTAAGGGTACCGCGGAGACGGAGGACCTCACGAGCCAACATCCAGAAGGCCAAACCAATGGAGTGCTTACCCTTGTTGTTGACGGGGATGGCACAGTCAACGTGCTTCAAAGGAGCATCAGTATCGCAAAGGGCGATGACTGGGATGTTGACATAGGAAGCCTCAGTGATGGCTTGATGATCGGTACGGGGATCAGTAACAATGATCAAACGGGGCTCCTTGAAGGCACGGGTGTTGTAGTTGGTGAAGGTACCAGGGGTGAAACGGCCAGAGATGGCTTGGGCACCGGTGTAAGAAGCGAACTTCAAAGCAGCACGTTGACCATAGGGACGAGCAGAGATGATAACAACATCGGCGGGGTTCTCGATGGTGGCAATGATACGGGCAGCAAGGACAAGCTTCTCCCAGGTCTTACCAACATTGATGATGTTGATACCGTCGGCACGACGCTTCCAGATATAAGGTTGCATGGCAACCTCGCAGTTCTTGGTACCAATGTGGGCTTGGGCGGAGAGGAGGAGTTGGATATCCTCTTCGGTAGCGTTAAGGGCGGCAGGCAAGCGAGACATCTTGACTGGAAGCGAAAATGTTAATCGACGTTCATCGGGTAGTGGATGGATGGCATCAGGCCATCCGATGATACTTACATAATGGTCCAAGTTCTGCGGTGTAGAAAGGAAAGACAGAACTAGCCACCCGAATCCGCTCAAATATCCACCGCGATCGGCCCTCCACCCATTTCCACCCCCGACTACACAAAAGGGCCGCAAAAAAAAAATCGCTGCCCGTCGTTCTCATTGGGTAAACAATCTCCCTTTTCTCTCGTCTGATCCACAGTCATGGTTGTGACGTCATGTGATCTCCCAGTGGGGGACTGGTTTATGTGGCATCGGTGACATTCACGGGCACAACCACGTCCTGACCTGCTTTGCTGAGCCCATAGAAACCCCCGTTTTTCCAAGCAGAACATACAGCCAGTCGTGTCATGGAGAACAAGAAATGCAAGAAAGAAGACACGGATGCTCCACCCCTGCGCCGAAATCGCCCAGGAACGAAGTTCAAGGTAATATGAGTGTTGTGTGCGTATACGTTGCTTCGGACGGACACCGTTTCCAGACGTGACCGACTAATATCCCCCGACTATCTGTACTAGGATGCTTACAAGTGGAAGGCGCCCAAGTTTTCCGAGCTTGATCCGATGTTCGCCTGTCAAGAGTATCTGCAGCTGCTGGTTCGTGACGAGCCTACCAATATCAACAAGCTGATGGAGGTCCCGGAGAAACAGAGCCCATATGTATGGGAGTACGAGCATTTTAGGTAAATCCCGGAAAACCCTGCCCCGGAAGTCCCAAAGAGGCTCAACTCTCTTCAATCTAGACAGATATGCCTGGAAATGAATTATCTGCTTGTGCTACTCCAAGAGGAGTGTGTGGATGGTAATTGCATATATATGTATATAGAGGAATCGGTGGTTTTCTGCGGTGCTCATTCTACCCCGCAAGAGGCGAGTATCTTTCGATAGAGTTCGATTGTGTCCACACACGTGTCTCATGGTTGTAGTGTAAAGTGCTGTCCGATGAATTATGCAGTCCACAACCTTGATCGGGTCACAGCGCTGCTTAACAGCGACAAGCATTTCCCAAGCAGGTAGCCTTCATGCAACTCTTCTCCTAACAGCTGTTCCTAAGCAATGTTTCGTCAGGGTCTATGTGAAGGAGAAGTATCAGAAATACTTTCGCGGGATTGCCTTTCGCCTTTATTGCATTCTAGGCCACGCTTGGTCAGAACACGCCAGTATATTCTACAAGTTTGAGGTACGTGGGGATGGTTGTCTATGCACAATGCTACCTGGGTGGGCACTAAAGCGATGCTGGCATATTAGGGAGAGAGGTCACTATATGCCCGGCTTATGGCGCTCTCAGACCGATTCGATCTAATCCCCAAGAAAATGCTACTCTTTCCCAGACCAGACATCGTCGCAGCATGTATGGCGGTGCACAACAGAGATCTTCTTTCCCTCCATCGCCAATAAACTGCCCGTTAGAAGTAGAACAGACTGTAAATGTATCCGATAAATATCCGTGCGATTTATTCTACAGAAAAGTGGATTTTACACTGGGGGATCCCGAGTATGTCTTTCATGGGGAGCAGCAGGTGGCCTGGACCTCGTCGTAGCGCTCGCATGAGAACTCGACCGAATTCGCGACCTGGGAATTCACCATGCCTGGCCCGCTCCAAGACCAACCGGTGCTACACCTCCGCATTTCGAAATGGCCCTTGTTGTCCAGCTTGTCTATGCAGCCACGCTGAAGGCATTGGCGAAAGGTTTCATCGCACATCTGCTTACTGATGTTCCCATCGCAAGTGCAGTAGCACCGTAAATGCTGGTCGCAGCAACGTGTGAACGCCTCTCCCTCCGAAGAGATCTTGCCGTAGGCGCTCACCCCACTTTCCGCCTCACCCATGTCCCCTGCTCCGCACGTCGGTGGCGCCTTAGCATCCAAACTCATTCCCGGATCTCTTCTTACCAGTCGATGTGAGCTTGCTATCCCACCCAAGGCTACCAACAGGACCAACAAAAGCGGTAAACTAGGAAGGAATCTCATGGTCAGGGCCCTCCCCACCGGCCAGTTGGCTGATTTTAAAGGGAATCATACAAGTAAAGATGATGTTTATTCCTAGATCGATGGGCATTGCATCGACACCAACATGATGTCAACAAACATAATCTAATCAACAATGAATGAATCGGGTTCGGCTCCATGCCAATGAATTGTTTGTCCCTTGGCAGTACATGCATCAGGATCCGGCGCACGGGAAATCTTGGTCAACTGCACTTGTGGGGCGAGTCTAGCGTGGGTGGATCTGGGCTTGAATCCTTTCCATCCCAAGATAGGATGGTGCGAAAGGTGAGGGAGACCCGTCTACCTCGTTCGATAGTCAGCTTCTTGAATCGCTCCACAAGCTCCTTGGAGATCGAATGTTTGTAGTCGAACCGGGAGGCCTCCGTCATGACCACCAGGGAGCGCGGCCCTGTTGACATCTAGCTGGGTTAGTAGGCCAGGCCGGGGGGGGGCAAAAGGTGACCACAGCGGTCCACTTACGCAATAGCACGTCGTGCTTCTCCCGGGTCTTCACCTGCTCGAACGTCATCAGACAGGGGGATAACAAAGAAAGGGAGATGATCTTCGGACCAAAGATGGTGGGCGCGTCTAAAGCAAGCGAACCAAGGTGAATATCCAGTTCAAGAGAGGTGCCAGGAAAGTCAGTGCGTGCAGGTGGTACCTATATGGGGCATGATCCCTAAACCAAGAAGGGTCCCTTAGTAAGGGGGCAAAGAAGAGTCTTGCTGGTTGCGACCGTACCTTGACCTGGTTGGTATTCGTTCACTATACAGCTGTTAGGGGGTAGGGCCAAAACCCCGAGGTCCAACATCCTCTTCACCACCACTTGGACGTGTTCTGGCAACGGGCCCAACTTGGACATGACCCTTCTACGTACGCCGGCCAAAACAACAAAGGTTAGGGTATGGTAAAGGGAGCGGTGGGGTTAGACCAAGCGTGACGAGTTCCACCTCCAAGAAAAGAACCCCGCCGAGATCTTACCTGTATCGATAGCTGAACACGTAGCCGTAGTGCTGGGTCCTCCTTTTCATCTCTGGATTGGGTCTAGAGGTGTACAAAAGAAACGGTGAGCCCGCCAGCCAACTTGACAAAGAACTTCCTCCTTCCCCCCCCCCCCTCCTCTTTCAATTCTCAACCTATCACATACCCGCTACCTTGACCAGACCATTCCCCCCGCTCTACTTCCGCCATCAGCTCCGCCTCCTCTTCCTCCGTGATGAAATCCTCTATCAGTAAGAGACCCGGGATCCCGGTCGGAACATAGCACGGTTCCTTCATCTTTAGCGGTATCGTGCCCCTTCCCGTGCAAGTATCTCCATGAAGACCCAGCCCAGGGGATCACGTGATTCGCGCCAGATCCTAAATGCCGATCTAGGAGGATTTTTTTTCAAGAACAATTCCTTCTCATACAACAAACAAAGCATCAGATGCACTTGATTTCGTTTAATACTTGGCACAGGAAATTCGAAAGGGGAAAAATGGTGGTGGTGGGTCTATTCCAAGTGAATCCACAGAGTAGGGGAGAGAGGGAGGTGGGCTTGGGATCAATCCAGCCGCATTTCCAAGGGATCATTGGGCTCTGGGGGCGCGTCGGGCACGGCTAGGTGGGGCACGTCCGGGTGCCGCAGGTCTACGGAATGCCTGTGGCTGAACCACGCTTACCGGTTCTGGATGGAGCTCCTCGTAGATGGATTGGATGGTCAATTCGGCGGGATCGTCCACCTCGAACTAGATGATGTTGTTGAGCTTCAAGGGTAGCCTGAGGGGCGGGCGAGTACGGGTTACCTTTTTGGCGATCTCCAGGCCAGCCTCGGTCTGCGCGGCCGACAAGAGGGAGCCTCTACAGGAGGAGTACAGCATGCGTTCGCGGATGTTCGACCCGGATGGGCAGGAGTAGACGAATACTGAAGAGAAGATCAGTTCTACGGAAGGGTGGAGACGGAGGGAGACATGGTGACTTACGTATGGGGCTGGCTTCCTGTCCTTGGTAATCATGCTGATAAAGGAAGAATGTGAACCGAGGTTGATCGGTGGGTATGGATGAGGCGAGTGCTTCCGAGGAGATCTGCTCGGAGCTAGCCAGGTCGATGATCTCGGAGGCGGTGTTGACATACTAGAAGGTAGGCGGGGAAGTGATGTGAGCAAGCTGATGATGGGCGGGTGGGTTGGAGCAGAGCAAGGGGGGTGTCCCTACCAGTTGGACGAAATTGGTGGATCCGGCCTTCAGGTTGCTTAGTTCGCCGATGGCCGCCTCGGAAATGGGGAAGTTCACTCCGGAGACGTGGGTGCGACGGCTTGCGATGTTGATCGATCCGGACTTGGGTTGGGGAAAGATTCGGGTTGAGTACGGGTTGGCTGGATCGGCTTCAAGCCCACAGATCAGTCCATACCTCGGCTGCCTTGACTTCGGCCAGCTCCTCCTCCTTGCGAGTCAATGGGGCAGGTGCGGTCAGATGTTCACGGTGTTTCCGGTAGGCGTCGAACGAAAGGTCCTCCTGTAGAATTCCCGTTGTTTAGTCACGGTTGTTCACCACCATCAATGTCATACGTGCGCGTACCTTCTCGGTCCCAAAGATCGAGTCGACGAAGTGGCCGGCCCCAAGCTGGTTTGTAAGGGTGTGGGAGGTGGAGGCGTACACCATCTTATCCCTGACCTATGGGAGGGGTGGTTAGAAAGTTCGGTAAGCCTGGCTCGGCATGGCGGCCAAGGGCTTACCTTGGCCTCGCTGGGTATGTAACTCAAGTAGAGCCATTCGTAGTTGCCGCCCTCGCTCTGGGTGTCAAGTCTGTAGAGTATGAAGCTGGGGATACGGTCGCTTAACAGCGGCACGACCTGCGAGTAATCTGGGGAACAGCAGGGTTCCGTACTTGGTCAATATTGAGGAGGGGACAGAATGATCGATGGACCCGGACTCACTCACCCTCTTCGAAACTACCCGAGACTGGCACGGTGTTGACGGCCTCCAAGGATTCTATATGCCAAACGTATGCTTAGTGCTGGGCGGCCAGGGAGGTGGCTTTCGTAAAGGTCGGGTTACCGTTCTCGATGGAGACTTGAATGATTCTTTGTTGGCCAGAGTGAATTGCCTCGGTGAAGACCCTGGACAACTCCTCGGATACTGGTGTCGAGTGCCGGGTGGTCTCCGGTTAGCGTTCGTTGTCATCTTGGGGTTGAGAAGTACATCTGGGAAATACCTTGAATACCACTCTGGTTAGACATGTTGCTTTGATGGACGTGCAGGGTTAACGTGTGTACACCTCGAATCCCCTCCAGCGAAGTGCTAATCACCCAAATCCGGCAACCCTGGAACTCGTCATCTCCTCGTTAACCGACATTGCATAGGTTAAACAGAATGGGAATTCGTGGATCAATCTCCATCGAAATGGCGGCCAACGCATCGACGACCTTGAGCCATCCAAAAAATCCCTGGGATGCCGGCTGACCGGTGACTGTTGCAGGTGATGCGAAGAATTTCCCAAAAATCGGTGGCTGACTGGGCCTGCGCACCTTTCCTCCAATCCAACTGCACCTCCAAACCTAATTTCCATCCCCTTTCCTGGCTCCTCCCGCCTCGTCTGTTGCCCGACCCCTGTACCTTGGTAATAAAGGACTTCCCTATCGAGTCCCCGGTCTGTTCGTTTCGTACTAGATTGTATAATTTCCTCGACGACCTTGGGAACAAAGCATGTCCTGGTTCTTCGTTCCACTCTGCTTCGGAGTGGTCTCTCTGATCTCCTTCTCGCTAATCACATATTACGGAAACCAAAAGACCTGTCCGTCGTACGTAAAATGGACCGCTTTCCTCAGCTGGACGGTCCCGTTCTCTATAGTATTTCTCGTACCCATGGACATAGCTTCGGTAACTTTGCCGTTGTTCTTTTCCCTCCCAACCCCACCCCACTAAACGAGCTTTCAAAGACGCTATGTCGCACCCTCCCCGAAGGGAAATGTGTCGTCCCGTACGCCTACCTATCGGAAAACGTATTGATTGGTCTCTGGCGTACCGTTTATTGGACCATGTTCTTTCTAACCTGGTAAAGGGCCCTACTGCTGAGCTCTACTGACACGACCCGCGCTCCGATTATTCACCCCTCGCTTTTATTAGGGCCACCATCCCCTTGATGCAGAATTACGTACTCTCCGGAGGGTTCACCTTTCAACAGAAGTTCCGCGGAGCGATCAAAACCAACCTCATCTATTACGGCTCGATCGGCTTCATTGGGCTGTTAATCCTCATTTACGCCATCAGTGCCGGCAAGATTTATGACAGGTTAGTAGGGAGGGGAGATTGAGCTGATGTTTGCACTTCCGAAAGATAGTAACCTCTCGTTTTGCCTCGGGACTCAGACAAACCCTGACCGCTTTTATCATGGCTCCTGCCAATTCTTGGGGTATGCTGCTCGTCATTCTATTTATGGGCCATGGTCTGGTTGAGGTGCCAAGAGGTTTGTGGAGATCTGCCGACCGTCGTAGGGCTCTCAGAGTCGCCGAGGTCAAGGCGGTTGAGCTGAAAGATAACTTATACGATGCAGAGATCGAGCTTCAAGAGGCAGTTGCAGTACGTCTACCATGTTCACGCCACTCATCCAAGATAGCCCCCACTTACCTGTGGCGATTTTCAGACTGTCAGTAGAGTTAGCTATAAAGTACGACCCTCCAGTGAGCTAAGGTCCTATGTGGATCAGATAATTGAGAAGGTCAGCAGAGAACCAGAACATCTTCTCCAGCACTCATCTGGATGCTGATTTCTATAGCGTTACAGTGCCCTCTAGTATCAAGCGGCCAAAACATAGAAACGAATCATGCCAGACTTCCTAGAGAAATTACCCTTCGATACCTCAACAATCTGCATCGGCAAATCATCCGAGTTACACGACAAAAAGAGCGCTACGAAAGGTTGGTAATTGGCTATTTCGCCTGGTAAGCAACTAACAATCTCCCATGAAGCCAATGGCGATACCATCTCAAGCGGGTGTTCCTTTTGCAAGATATCTTGGAAAACGAGAGCAGCTCTGACAAGAGGTTTCATTCGACGGTGAAGCCCCTGTCGAACGGCCGTTACGCAGACCTGGAGCGGATTCTCAGTAACTATCGTAGTGGGACTTGCTAGATCCCTTCGTCATGAACTAACTCATCGAACATAGTGTGGTGGTGGTACATTCGTCTGCAACCGTTGCTCTCGCGGCTATTGGCCATCGCAGCTACGCTCATGAGCGTCTCCTTGATCTGGTCTGAAATCACATTCATGTCGAAGGAACCTGTGCTCTCGATCTTTGGGATCATTTATCAAGCGGCCGGAAATGCTTACGGCACCTCCGAGGTTGGCGCAAGTCTTAACTACTGCTTCGTCGAGATTGATTAACCCCAACCGGATCCAGTGGATCTCGTTTCTCACCATAGCGTACATGTGCACCTGTGTCTACACCAGCCTGTTCAAGTTGAAGATCTTCAATCTATACGCCCTGGTCCCAAACCACAACACTAACGAGAACAGTTTGCTGTTCTTCGGCGCGTATCTTTGCCGCTTGACGTAACTTGCATTTCTTCATGGTTGCATCCCCAGTGCCTAATAGCTCTTTGCCTTGTCCATCAGATACCCACTGTGCTATAACTATCTGAATCTTATCTCTCATGAGCAAGTCGCCGTCTTCTCTCAGGTAAGGCGTGCATGCAGAGTCACTTCCCAACAAGTGCTTACGAGTGGCAGTTCATGGGCAAGATCAACTTGGTTCCTTTGTTAGGCCACCAGTTCAACGACTGGGTTCCACTCCTCATATTGTTTCCGGTGCTGGTAACCTTCTTTAATATCCATGGGCGCGTATTGGGCGCATTCAACATCGGAGAGTACTTTGAGGAAGATGAGGAGGGCTCCGATTCCGCGGACACGGAGGAGGGTAGACTATTGATTCTCGATGGTAAGTGACGTCGTGCCGACCGCAACGCCGAATGGCCATCGCTAACTGCATATGGCAGCACGGTCCGCCCTGGAGAGGAAGATCCAAGGAAGCGACCGGGGAGTTCTGTTCGACGGGCGTGATGTGGAGGTAATGTGCACGTTTACGCTTTAGATCAAAGTGATGGGATGGGCGAGGTGGTGAACGGAAGAAGCTGATCAATATGTATATTGTGATTTCGATCCATTGACTCAAACAATCTCTATCACTCCTTTCTATTTCCGCTAATGCTGTAGTCTCAGGTTGCCCAGCATGGCCGCAGGCCGCGTAACTCACTAGATCTACCGTCGGTGGACAGCACCGCGGCTCGAGTTTCCTTCGACAAATGGAAGCGAAGCCGATCCCCACAATACAGCCATGCACCCGGGAACACAAATCATGCTGCAGCTTCAAGAAATCTTGAGGTCAGGCTAGACTTGGATCGTTCATTTTAAAGTTGAAGTGTACAATTCATAATACATCCTAATAAAATCTACACTATCCAACCTTCACCTTCCACAAAGTCCAAAGTCAAGCAATGAAGGCTAGCATAGTTGACGGCCATAAGGAAGATGGTTATTTAATACAAATACTCTGGATTACTGTGCTGTTGTACTTTGTATGGCCTCTTAGGGACCAGCTCGACCAAATTTCAACAAAAGTTCTATGCTGTAGATTATCGGAAAATATATAAAGGATACGTCGTATTCTCCCTCACTGCCGATAGATACTCTCTACAGGTGCAAAGCGCCGCACGTTAGCTACATTCTTTTTGCCAATTTATCGCGTAGACATACCTCGAGATTCGTTTTCCCCATCGCTTCCATCGCTCAAGAAATTCGCGAATTTGTTCAGTAGGCTGCTGCCTGGGGGATTATTAATGTAGAATTGTCTTCGTTGATCTCGGCTATCGAATCCTTCAAATTCATCGCTGGAGCTACGCCCAGGGTGTTGCGGGGTTTTTTGCTGGCTGGATAAAGACGGTTTATGTACAGAAAACAGAGAATGCTCTTGGGCAGGTTTGGGTCGCGGGTTATTTAGCATGGAGAATGGCTTGGCCTCTCCCTTTGGGTTGGGTTCGGTGTAATTGTCATCGCAGAAAACATCAAACGCTCGTCCGACCTTCTTGGAGCCGGGGTTGGAGTTTTCATCTTGATACACCATGAATGCCTTTTCTGGCAGTTTGGCAATTTGCTCATTTTCTTGTTGAGAGTATGTGAACCTATCTGCCGACCCATGAGGAGTATCTCGGCATGCTTCCGTTGGCGAGTCTTCGCCCCTGAGAGGGGTTCGATTTCCTTGAAGGTTTGGTAGGGATTTTCGGCTTCTGAACAGATCGAATTGCTTGGAATTCGACACGGGTTTCTCAGAATAGCTATGGTTCAGATTCTGCTGTAGTGAGTCGCCCAGTGGCATTTCGTAGGAATCTTGGAATACACTAAAGCTCTTCTTTGGTTGTGCAGCAGGCTTTTCGTCCGCATGAACCTTGGGGGCAAATGGCACTCGAGAGGATGGGTTTCCTTTGTTGTTATTTTCGTCCGAGTACGAAGGGTGGCGATTTTCGTCATAGAGTGGGCGATTTTGAGCGTAGTTCGAGACTTCGGATTTCTTCTCAGTTGCCAGCTGGATCGGGGAGTACTCATCATCATCATAGGCATCATCATCACTATCGAACTGCTCACACTTTAGAGGCTGATTGAAAATCTCCAATATATCGGCCAGAGCTGCTTTTGTGTTGATTGTGGGCGAAGGAACGCTTTTCTTCTTCGTGCTCGACTCGTTGAAAGCCTTTTCGGCTATATGAAGGTGGTGGTTGTGTTAGAGGTGGCTACCATAGTCTGTTTGAAGATAGAGCTTACGCTGAATTTTTTGGCCTGCAGCCTCCGCAGATTTCGAGTTCAGAAAGCGTTCAGAGGGCCTTGAAGACTTCGCGGTGCTGGTAGAGCTCTTGTACTTTGATAATTTAGCCCGCATTTCCTCAAAGCAGAGTTCCTCATTTTGGGAATAAAACAAGTCCAGGTCCGCTGCTAATTTTTCCTCCCGCTTGGATTTTTGAGTGCTCTGATATCCAGTAGTCCTCTGAAACTCTTTGAATCTACGCTCTAGCCGTGCAAATGGCATGGCTTTCCGTAGAATTCCCTGTTCGAACACAACACCTGCGTCCTCGACTCTAAAAATACAAGCAAAAGTGGTTGGTAAACAGCTTACATATTCATACTACGAGACATGCGTCGATAGAAACCTTTCTTTTTTGGTCAACAGGGTGGCGTACTCTTCATAAAAAGCGGCCAGGCCGGTGCTGACTTGCATTCGAAGAAGCTGACTGAAGACCGTTTCTGGATCAGCTATGTGTTTTGAGTACAAGAACCAAAGGTTAAAGTAGCGTGGGTCGTTAGTGTAGCGTAAATCCTCTTTAAAATGCTCGGTCGCCTGCTCCAGAATGGGTAGCAGAATCTTGCGAAGTTGCTGCTTTTCGTAATTCTCGAATAGCCAGCCAATATACCGCAGGTACACCTCTATTGGGTCATCCAGCTCTTCTATCTCGGATAGTTCTTTTTGGAAGAGAGTGTAATACTCCTGAAAGTTCGATTCGTTCTCCATGTTCAGACGTCAACAAAGTCAAGCTACAGCTTTCAACAGTTGACTACGTGTATTCTTACTAGGTAGATGCCAATGGATGTTCTGAAGAGTACGACGTTTGGTATTCAACAACTACAGAGCCCTCAGAGTCAATGTTGTGTTAAGGCGAATGTTTTAATTCAAAACAAATCATTATGGGCCCACCCAATGATATCATTCTGCAGATCCGAACGAAACCTGGCAATTTACTATTAATAGTTGATAAACTCCAGATTTTCCAGATTTCCATGGTTTCGAGCGATTTAGGTAGGCCATGTGGCTTAGTGGATAAATTTAAGATTCATTGGAAAATTTATCAGCATGCAAACATTTATTTTGATGAGCATTTATGCTTCGTCATATTCTCGCTGATGCAAACTTCAACATACCACCACATCCCGTCGCTATATATTCTACAAGAGAAGCCGAGCCACAGAAAACCACAATCAGGAAACGAAAGAACACGCTTCAACGATACCCTACCGAGGTTCTGAACTCTCCTTATCATGGATGTTGACCTTCACTGCAATAATGTAAGGTGTCGGAGAGGTGTTTACTCAGTTGGTAGAGCGTGTGTTACCTCCTGCTCTCGTAAGCTCTACCATACGATAGTGTGTGTTGGGGATATATACCTTATCTAGCTCTGTAGATCTATTTTGTGTAGAATGTGCAAACGAAGCATTCAGTGTTGCTTCAACTTGCCCGACCTGTCGAACTGACCTGGTCCAGAAGTTAGTGAAACCATTGAAAGTCGGTCTGAACCACGGAAATGCTTATCCTTCAACATTACTTCATTAGAAACGATATAGCCTTGATTGATTTACACCCTTCGGAAGGATATAAATCGGTACTTCCCTACTCATATGGTAACTAATCCCACTAGCTGAAGTGTCGCTTCCTTTGAGGATAGTCAATTCTTTCAGGCTTACGACCTGAGGTTGTTATTGAGATATGTTCCAGGGCGCTTGCATTCTGGACTTATCAAACAACACAGGAGGTATACTTTCAAGAAGCTATATCGAAATCCTTCGAAAGACAAAACATCCTCTTGGAAAACAAGCTTCAAGCAGTAGCCTATGACGCGAATCTCGAGATTTCTAGTAGGAGAGTCGTTGTTTTTTCTACCATGACTCTGTATTAATGGGCGCATCCCGTCCCGTTTCAACAGCGATGCAAAAAGCCATTCTAGGTAGGGATTTCCCGGATCCAACGTCCCCTTTTGTTCAGAGTCAGAGCCAGGGCCAACGTTTCCGTATTAGCCTTACAAGACGAAAAAGAATCCGAAAAAAGGAGAAGCTGGGATATCAACCAACAATACCTCGAAAAGTTGCATCAACTGCAGAAGTTGCAAGTACGCTTCAGCGCAGGGAGCTTCGATGTACATGGTTACTGACGTTCTGAGCATCAGGGTTTATACGATCAACTCAAGCGTAAACTGATCGCCTCGAATCTACAGCAAAATATATTCAACGCACAGAACGCAGATGAAGCATCGCTAGTCTCGTACGGTGAGAAGCCTACTAAGCATAACCCGCATTATGAGGCGAAGTTCAGACATGTAAGTGTACAATAGCTTGGCAAACGCGCTCAATATACTGGACTTTTAATCCAACCTTTACCAAAGCACAGTAACCCAGCCAAATATACAACAATGAATCCCCGGTTCTGATTACTGCAGTTCTAGTACAACCAAATTGTTATTTACTCCTGACAATACACGATGCGGATTTACGCCATTGACCTGTAGATCAAATCCCCAGCGAAATGGTTTGTTGTACCAAATGCACACAATCGTATTTACCAACTAAATTTTGGTTTGAGCCGTATCTTGGGCACCCCAGCCAGCTTTGTAATAGTTGTTACTTTTGGCCTCCATTATTATGTAATATGCAATTCAATGGTAGTGTACACATCCTAACTGTAATGCACCTCTGTTAACCTTATCAGAACTTCAAGGTGTATTTTCCCTGGGTTTTTTGATGGCATCTTCAGCTTATATGCAATGGTGTTCCACCCCAAATACAGCTATTAATCTTTTATCACTCATAATGGCTCAGTAGACAAGTGGCTAGGCTTGCCTTGGAGGAGTGTTTAGGATAGCCTATATGTTTCATGTAGCATGAGGATCAGATATCATCCCAAATCACTATTCTTGAAAAGTTGTAAGCTTGACCCCCATTGTAAGAATTTTGGAGATATTGAATATACTCTGCTCCTGTACCTGAAAGGGTTATATGAGATCTCCTATGAGAAATAACTGTGATGATCCCATCTAAAGGCCATTGCAAAGCCAAGTTCCATTGACCAAGAGGTATTGATGCCATCAGGACACCATGTGCAAACATTGAAAAACACTGCACCTCAGATTTCACCAAAACCCCTATGAAAAATAATTTGGTTCCACAGGTGGAGCTGATCCAGAGCAGCTGTCAGGATCCTGCCATGAGGCCATTATAATGCCCACAGCTTGAATTCATGACCCTCTTTATGATCTAATGGTGGGGTCATGAGGTATATTGCTGTTTTATCACCAAATGAAGTAATAAAGTTGAAGGTGTTTTGACAACCTAGTTGCAGGGCATTCAGATGAACTTAATGAGGTCTATATTTATTTGAGCAGACCTAACCAGCCAGTACATGCTATTGCCCTGTATGGCAAGCAATTTCATGGTGCTTTGATGGCACTGATACAGATATCAATTGGCATCATTATGGCTGTACAGCAGCCTACAGCTAGTCCTCTATAATATTATTGTACCAGTTCACCAAATGATATTTCATGTATCTACCTCCACTTACACCATTCATATATTCCACTATAAAATCACCCCTGCTTATTTGCTCACCCACTTCTACCATGGGTACTCCATATATAGCTTAAGTCAAAAAAAACTACAGCCTCCTGCTTATTAACCTATACATATGTGCACACCTGCTGCAATTGACATACTTCTATCACCTCAACTTTATGGCTTTTTAGTGTGATACTTGCAAAGTTGCCACATACCTTGTACTACTGGTAACATATAGATCTTGCAAATATATTGCTGGTGACATATACCTCTAGCAAACATATGCTTGGCTGCCATCACCTTTGCCATGCATACCTCTTGAATATCCACAAGATACATTTTTGTCTTAGCCAATATATTCCTTCTCCCTGCTGGACTCTAGTCCCCCTTGTAGGCACACTCTGGTTCTTGTTTGTACAAATTCCATATTGAATGGTGCAGAAATTGGATTGTACTCAGGGGAAACTCAGCATATTCTGGTTAAGTCAATGTAATAAGGATTAGTTGTTTGTGACATTTCATCCTACTTTGCCTTGCTTAGTTGTTTACCCACATATTGGGCCTTTTTAGCTTCCTAATACCAAAGGCATAGGTGCCTCATTGTGCACATCTGTCCTCAGCATTTTCCTGCTCTTCCTGGTTGTCCTCCATGTGCCAACTCATCACATCAATGACAGATTTGCAAGTGATATTCTTGAAGAGGTTGGGATATAGTATTTTTGCAATTTGACTTGACTTCCTATCTCCCCACACATCCACTTTATTGCAAACTCCCCAAAGATGAAGCATGGTCTGATGTTTGCTGCACACCAAGCAAGATGGGGTAGAGGATGGATAAAATGATGGCAGAGATGTATGCGCTCAGCTTTATACTAGTGGTAGGGCCACTCAAATCCCATCAAAAATTCCCCAAATAATAGCTGTTGATGCACCAAATTGGTATTGGTGATTTGCTTCTGAATTAATATTACCACATTAT
This sequence comes from Basidiobolus meristosporus CBS 931.73, assembly GCA_002104905.1. Lineage (NCBI taxonomy): Eukaryota > Fungi > Basidiobolomycota > Basidiobolomycetes > Basidiobolales > Basidiobolaceae > Basidiobolus > Basidiobolus meristosporus. The sequence goes on along the minus strand of MCFE01000122.1, from coordinate 123,004 downwards.
CAACACATGACTCCTATTGCTTCCAAAGCACTCTGGGTAGAAGTTGCTTCAGAAGGCCACCTGAATAAATACATATCCAGATCATCCAATCCTTGCCTTTGAATTGTTCCATATGAGTATGAAAAACTATTTAGTGCTTGTGAGAGGTACTTTTGGTATGAGATATTTGGGAGTATCTTACCAATTCTTTCAAATCCTTCCAGTATCTTAATGGGTTCATTTAGCTCAGAATGATTCATGTGCAACTTGGCCATCAGTATTAGGATGCTGTCAAATAGCAAATGTATTCCTTCCAGTAGAAAGCTTTTGCTCCTACTGACTCCCACTATCTTAGGCATCTCCAGTTTTCAATGAGTTTCATATTCTGGCCAATGAATTGTAGCCTGCCTGCTTTACTAAAACTGCATACCAACTTCTGTACAATTACTCTTTGAGTAGAGGATGCTCTTGGTGTTGATGCTTAGATAAAACTAATGTGTGTGTGTTTGGAATAAATCCACAAAATCTCACACTTGATTCAGCAATACCATCCATTGTACCTGGAAAAGCTAATAGTCACACTGATGGCTGTGGTATCTGCAATGCAGATAAAAATAAGTATTTTGACTTGATAGCCATCTGCTAGCATCCTGCTGGATAGCTTACAAAAGTCATCCAGCAATAGATACAGGTAGCAATACATGTTGGACAGAATTTGGCTCCAGATAACAGTGAGACTACCATACAATTTCTGCTCTGATACCATAGGATTGGTGGCAGACTCTGCTTGATAGGAATCAGCAACCAGTTATCTTTGCTGTTAGCATACTTGTTTAATGAGAATCCAGCAAGTGCCAAAGCAAATGTATGGCCATGTATATCCTCAACATTGCCCTTGCTCCTTGGTAGTTTGAAATATTTGCCATCCAATATGTTAGAAATGTTTGTGCTTGATTGGCACTGAAGCCAGTACTTTATAGCCTTGAAATATATGCTGGACTGCATGAGCTTCTGCAGATAGAGTATTACTGGGAAATATTCAGAATGTGAATAATGTCTTCTCCTGTAGAAGTGAATTCCTTACAAGTCGGACACCTTGCAATGGTGGCATTTAGTGATGCAAATGTTATGCAGCTGCTAACACATGCTGGTAGCAGTATTGTCTCAAGCACATATGTTGCCAGCTGCATGATGTTTGTCCATTTGTACCACTTTCATGATAAGTTGCATCCAAGAATGTGTTTGGCAAGAAGTAGCAGTAAATCCTCAAAACCCCTCCCTATGAAAAATTATTGAGATGATCCCATCAAAAGGCCATCACAAAGTTAATGTCCCATGACTGAGAGGTACTGATCTTGTCAGGACACAGTCCAGAGACTGTTGAAAAATAATTGCACCCCAGATTTCACAAAAAACTTTGTCAAAATTTTTCATCACAACAATGTATAAGTGGCTTTTGATTGGTTCCCTGCCAATTTGCTCACTTTCTGATCCCGGACACTCTATCGCCTCCTATGTTTGTGTGAATTGATTGGCTATTGCCTCTTTTTCACACTCCTTACTTCCTGACTCAACTGTTTCTCTTACTTTTCATGTGTACAAATTGATTTATTTCCGTTGAAACTTCAGTTGCACCTCAATTGCCAATTGTATTGACCTATACAAGTCTCTATACCCTACACTAACATTAAGCCCAACCCCACACTCAACAAGTAACTCCATTAAAATCCACCACTCAATAAGTATTTCTGCTGTAATGCTCTGGTTCCAAGACTTTGGCCGGAACCCAATGGCTTTATGCCACTGTTCAATCACTGGTTCCCACATGTCCTGGTCTTTAGCCAGCACTGCAAGGTCTAGCTCCTCATCTGCCAGCCTTTGTAATAAATCTTTGCTATATTCCAGTGTGTTTTCTTGAGCACCACTCTTGAAGAAGTGCTGCAACCTCTTGGTGTGCCTATTAATGTTCCAAAACTCCACTGAAGGCATTGTGATAGTCTTTTGAGCTCTTGACATTGTAGCCTTGTCTGTCAGTGGGATCTCCACTCTATCAACAATGGAGGCTGTGGTAGACAAATTGCCTTTTTCAGCAAACTCATCTACCTTGCTGGAGTGTAGCTCAACTGGCTGCGCTTCCAACTCTTGTGAAAACAGCTGTTTTCTTGTTGGTAATTACTCTTGGCTATGATGGGATTCAGTCTGTTCCTGGCTTGCAGCATTAATTGGCAAGATCTGCGGTTTTTTTTGCATGCCTCCCTGTCTCAGGCTTGGGTAGACATTTTTCCCTTTACCTTTTCCTTTATCACTGCCAGGTCTTTCACTGCTACTATGTCTGAGTGCTTCTTGTAAAGAACTACGTTTTCTCCTGGATAAATTCTGCTCTGACACATCTGTTTTGGCCTGCTTGTCCCTTGCTGGCACTCTTCTGGCAACCTGATGTTTCTTATCAGCTTGTTTTGACCTCTCAACCATAGTTGTGACGGGCTCCTGTAAAAGCAGCTGGTTTTTATCACTGCCAGGTCCTTCACTGCTACTTTAACAGGGCGCTTCTTAAGTGGTACTACGCTTTTTCCTTGATAAATGTTGTGCTGGTGCATCCATGTCTGCCTGCTTGTCTTTCATTGACACTCTTCTAGCTGCCTGACATCTCTTTGACGCTTGTCTGGAGCTTTTGGCCCTGCTTGTAATGGGCTCTTGAGGAAGCCACTGGTTTTTAGCCATGGCACCCTTGTACTTCTGCCTTTGATAGTTTCTGCTATTCTTCAGATACTTTCCTAGCATACCAATGCTGGCCCAAAATCTGTTTGCCTGTTTGAATCCAGGATAATGCTCATGGAACAAGTCAAGCATATTGTGCTTGGCCTTGAGCTCCTGATAGTCCCATGGTATGCTGGCCTTAAGGTGATGGTGTGCTAGACTTCTGACGGCCTCTTGTATATTAGCCCACTCTTCATTATTGCACTCAACAGCTTCATGGATCTTCAATTTCTTTTGATTTTTAGGCTTTGGTATAAACACCACATTGTCTCCTTTCCATGCTATGATAGGTTTTTCTGTGGGCTTTATCTTGGGGCATTGTTGTTGTGCTTTGAAGACTGTATGGTGTTCCTCTGTTGTTACATTGGGAAATGGCTCAATTCTTGGCTGTGACATTGAGCTACTTGAGTTCCTTCTTTGCAGCAAAGATACTGCTTTCTCTACCTGGGATATTGATTGCTCTACACATATTATCCGCTCATCCTGTTTCTGGACTACTTCCTGATTTCTCTGGGCCATTGCATCTATCCTATCAGCCACTGCACCTAATTGCTTCATTAATGCTTTGGTATGAGCTGACAACATACTTGCTAATATGGGTGGTGGTGATGTTATCATGGCCACTTGCTGATCTTCAACAGAGGGTACTGTGTTTGCTACATTCTCATCTGCCTGAGCATAACGGTCAGCTTGTGGCTCCACAGAGGTTCTCAATTGCCTACTTGACTGAGAGCCTGAGGAGTCCGCATTATTACCTTCAATGGGCACACTGTCCACAGGGCCTTTTTTGGATGTAGCCCCACTTGTTGCACTGAATGTCAAAGCAAGCTGTTGTCCAACCGTTCTTCTGTTGCCATCAGCGGTGGGGTTTGGTTGAGAACCAGATGACTTTACTTTAATTTTTGGCAGCATATATATGGAAATGAGTCAAACCAAAGGGGAAATAGTGTTACATATACATGTGTATGTGGTGCCACAACTTTATTAATAATGCTTACTATGGTGGGTCATCATTGAATCTTACATTCATGTAGGTGCAATGTCTCAAATACAAGACTGTATTAAGTTCACATGAGTATTGACCAAAAAGTGATATAATAGTATTACGTTGTTGAAGGTCAAACTGTTTGCCCCATGGACAAGACTACTTTGACTCAACACCATAAGAGAAGAGAAAAAAGACCATGTGGCTATTGTGGCAAGCCACTCAGCCATGAAGCATGCAGACAGCATAGGAAGTATTACAAGGATTATGGCCAGTGTCTTGCCACCCAAGTCATATTTGACCATTCATTGGTCACTACTGTACCAACATTATCTTGCTGGCCAGTTGATACTTCTATATTGGCACCTGGCCGTCTTTGTCACCTTGCGCAGACTGAGTCAGGTGAGTTTGTGACACCTTTAGGCTCACCTCAGCCTTCTGAATATGGCATGCAGAGTGATAGCTCTGACAAAGAAGGTTCACTGGTGGATTTTGAGCCTATCTCCCCTTACAACAGTACCACGTATGAGCCTGGTCAAATCCCTATATGCAATGAGACAACACCCATTGAAACAAATGCCAAGGATACTTTATGGAGCCAAGTGAGCCTAGTAATCCATCTACTGGTGAATGATGTAATGTTGTGGCTAGAGAAGTGGAGCGTTTCCACCAATATCAGTAATGGGGGCTTTGAGGATTTATTACTACTTCTTGCCAAAATCATACCGGGATGCAACTTACCATGTACATGGTACAAGTGGACAACCGTCATGCTGCTGGCATCATATGATCTAGAGACTGTCTTGATTCCAGCATGTGTTAACAGTTGCATGGCATTCACATCCAAAAATGCTACCATTGCAACATGTCCAAACTGTCAGGAATCCACCACCATTGAGGGAAAACATTGGTCACACTCCGGACATATTCCAGTCATACCCTGTCTGAGGAAGCTGATACAGTCCAACAAATATTGCAAAGCTATACAGTACTGCACTCAGTATCAATCAAGTGCAAACATATCCAATATATTTGATGGCAAACATTACAAACAGCTAAGAAGCAAGGGCTACTTTGAAGGTATGTATGACCATGCCTTTGCTTTAGCACTTGATGGATTCTCATTAAACAAGTACTCTACCAGCAAATCCTGCTGGCCACTGATTCTCATCATTCTGAATCTGCCGCCCATCTTACGGTATCAAAGCAATAATCTGATGCTAGTCTCACTGGTATCTGGGCCTAAATCCCCGTCCAACCTGGATAGCTACCTGTATCCATTGCTGAATGAATTTTGTATGCTTTCCAGTGGGATAACGGTAAATGGCCATCATGTATAATTGCATATTATTATCTGCATTGGAGATACCCCAGCCATCAGCAAGATAGCAGGTTTTTCCGGGCACAATGGCAAGTATTGCTGTCAAATATGTGAGATCCAGGGGATTTACTCCATAACTCACACACATTATTATTACCCAAGCACCAGCACTAAGAACATCATCTTTCTACAGAGACAACATACAGAAGTAAGCATGCAATTGCAGCATAGTTGGCAAGCTATAAGCCATTGGCCAGAATATGGAATCAATTGGAAACCGGAGATACTTAAGATAGAGGGTATCTGTTGGAGCAAAAGCTTTCCACTGGGAGCAATGCATTTGCTTTTCAACAATACCCCTTTACTGATGACCAAGTTGTACATGGGGCATTTCAAGCTAAATGAGCCCTTCAAGATGCTGGAGAAGTTTGAAAGAATTGGCAAGATATTACAGAGTATCTGCTACCCTAAGTACTTCTCATGGGCTCCAATTAATATTCATATGCATATGCAACAATACAAATGCAAAGACTGGATGAGCTGGACATGTATTTATTCAAGTGGTGTTCTGAAGCCATTCCTACCAAGAGTACATTGGAAGCATTGGGAGTCATATGTGGACATTGTAGGAATATTTATCCAGAAGCAGATCACCAATGGCAACTTGATGCATCTACAGCTGTTGTGTGAGGAGTTTGTGATGGGATTTGAGCGGCTATACTACAAACATAAAGCTGAATGCGTAGGTCTCTGCTGCTACTGTATACATTCTCTACCCCATCTTGCATGGTGTGTGGAGAATATTGGGCCTTGCTTCACCTTTTGGGAGTTTCCTATGGAGCGGATGTGTGGGGAGATAGGAAGACAAGTCAAGTTGCAGGTACTACCATATCCCAATCTCATCAAGAATATTACCTTCAAGTCCATCACGGATGTGATGAGTTGGCACATGGACAACAGCCAGAAAGAGTTGGAAAATACTGAGGACAAATGTGCACATGGAGACACCTATGCCTATGGCATTAAGAAGCTAAGCAGCCCCAATGTGTGGGTAATCAGGTAAGTAATGCAAAGTTGGGTTGGGTGCAACAAGCAACTAATTTTTATCAGGAAAACTCCACCAAGATATGCCAGATTTCTTGTGGTCACAAGCCAACTTCTACACCATTCAATACAGAGTTCACACAAACAAGAGCCAGAGTGCACCTATAAGGGGGACTAGAATCTAGCAGGGAGAAGAAATATATTGGCTAAGTACCAAGAAGTTCTTTGCGGATATTCAGGAGGTATTCCTGGCCAAAGTGGCAACAACCAAGCATATGTTTGCAAGATGTATATGCCACCAGCAGTACAAGGTATATGGCAACTTTGCAAGTATCACACCAAAACGCCATAAAGTCAAGGTGATAGAAGTATGTCAATTGCGGCAGGTGTGCATGCAACTGGATCCACTCAAAATAGTAATAGCGTGCTGAAAAACCGCAACAATGCCATGCAAATATTGTCACAGCACCAATCAAAAATTGTCATGCTTTATCCCTTTATTTGGCTGTAAAACTTGCAAAACATCGTCATGATCTTGTTATAAGATTGTCAGGAAGGTCACTAATTCCAAGCTGCTGTTATTATGATGGTCTCTAAACGGGATCTTGACGTATGATCTGGTCCAGATCCATCCGTGGGACCAAATTATTTTTCATAGGGCCTATTACTGATATTAGTGAAAACACATCACTTTATGGGCCACAACATCACATCCTTTACTGTTGAGTGGATTACTGGGCTCACTTGGCTCCATAGAGTATGATTGGCATTTTTTCCACAGGTGATATCTTGTTGCATATGGAGGTTTGCAGGTTTCTTGCAGGATACTGTTGTGAGGGAAGTTAGGCTCACAATTCATTGGTGAGTCTTCTACTTCTGAGCTATCACTGTATTTTCCATATTTCAAATACTCAGGCAGGCCAAAAGATGTCTCACACTCACCCTATGAAGGCAATAAGTCACATGATTGGATCTAATATGGGCCAGCCATCAGGATCCTGCAATGAGGCTATCAAAATGGCAGCAGTGTGGAAAAATTGACCTTTTGCATGTTGTAGAAGTATAAAATTCCACCTAAATATTCTCCTAGCTTAGTCACTGAGACCATTACCTTCCAATCCTAGAGAATACTGACCAAATTCCTTGTCTGGATTTACTTGGAATATTTTCACCAATATATCAGGTACCCAGAACATGAAAATTCTCAAAGTTATCCAAACAGCCCCAAACTTTGCACACATGCTCTTGAGACCTTCATCAACCTATTCTATGTGTTTGTTATGCCAATACTGTGTAAAAGTATCAATACTACTTTTACATTCAATAGATCATTAAGTGAAGTCCGCATACTCTACTTGATCTCCCAATTACTTCCAATATATCCAAGATTCTGGCAGCATGTTATAAGCCCCAAGGTGTCACTCTTTGCAGTGTTTACTACTGCTATCACTGGAATTTTTCTGTCTACTGAAAGCTTGGATGGATATAGCTACCAAGTATGAAAGGTGATGATGAAGTTGTTACTTCAAGAAAGAGGACCGTGGGATATTGTCATGGGAGTAGAATGCCCTCTTAAAAACATGGGAGAGAGATCCTTGAAGTACCAGATGAAAGAACAAAGTGCCTTTAACTGCATTTGCCTCAATGTCAAGAACAAACTGCTAATTCAATGCTCAAGAGCAAAAACAGCAAAGAGTCCCTGGAAGGCATTAGAAGACACCTACCAGTCATGTTTAGCTGCCAAGAAAATGTATTTCAGACAAGAGTTCTTTACTACAAAGATGCTATCAGGAGAAGAAATTAATAATCTAAATAATATAATCACCCTGCTGCTGGATGAGATGGAATATGTGGTCATACCAACTACTGATGAGGATGTGATAGTTACCATCCTGAATAGCCTGACAGACAGGTTTCAGTGCCTTGTAACAGCCCTAGAGGCCAGAACTGAAGATTTGACCTTAAATTGTGTATATGGAAGGCTCCTGGATGAAGAATTAAGAAAATCAAGCACCAATAAGAAGCAAGAAGAAAATGCTTTACTAAGCAATGAAAACCATCAAAGCAGATACCCATGACCTTTTAAAGATAATACCAACCTGTTTTGCAGCTTCTGCAAAAGGAAAGGACCCACATCAGACTGGTGCTTGAAAAGTGAGATAGTCAGCAGAAAACACCTGAATATGGAAACTTAGCAACAACTGAAGGTAGACTATTCATATCTGAGCTATTTATGACTACAAAACAGGATTCTTAGACATGGTGTACTGACTCTGGAGCATCTCACACTTTACACAACAAAAAGAACTTCTTACCCAATATCAAGAAATTTCAATCAAGAAGGTTTTTGTGGGTGACATTAGAACACTTGATGCAGTGGGAGAAGGAACTATCCAAGTAAACCTTAGAAGCAGTAAAGAAAGCTATACACTGACCTTCAAAGAGCTACTCTATGTACCTGAAATAGCCACAAACCCACTGTCTGTAAGCAAGGCCACAGCAGAAGGACTCAGTTTCAGCTTTGATAGTTCTGAATGGAGGATCACTGATCAAAATGGTGCTCATGTTGCTTTGGGCATTAGAAATCAAAATCTGTACAAGCTGACCTATATTATATAGTATCTGGAAGCCAATATGATGGCTTGAATGAAGAAACACCAATGCTTTGGCACAGGAGATTTGAACATATCAATTTTGATCATTGGCACAAGATGATCAAAGATCAGCTAATTTCCAGAGTAGCAATTGATCCCCCAGCTTATTTGGAGCACTGTGAAGCCTGCATATATGGGCAATAAGCCAGACAACTGTTCAAGAGCTCCAGATTAATGAAAACTAAGAAGAAACTAGATCAAACTAACTCAGATCTGTGTGGACCTATGCATAGTTATCCGTAGGTGGGATATTATATTTGGTTTGATTTGTGATGATTATACAAGATACACATGGGTCTACTTCAGGGACAGAAAGGATGAAGCTCTATCTTTGCTCAGGGAGCTCAAAGCCATGGTGGAGAGAAAAACCGATGAAAAATCAAGATGGTATGCTCTGAAAATGGCAAAGAATATACCTGAAAACTCTTCATCCACCTCTGCAAAGCTCATGGGATAAAGCAAGGTACTACTTTACCATACTCCCCACAGCAAAATGGAGTAGCAGAATGTGCAATGAGAGCAACAATTGATATGTCAAGATCTCTGACCCATTATGAGAAATTATCCTCTGGTTTTTTTGTGGAATCAGTTGCCACAGCTGTTTACCTTAAAAATAGAAGTTATAGAAGAATACTTTTTTATTCTACTCCAACCACATGCAGATCATGTAAGTATATTTGAGTGTCAGCATATGCCAAGACACTGCCTGGAAATCAGCCAAGATTTGAGCCAAAAAGTGTAAACCACATATTTTTGGGCTACTGCAATGAGGGTAAAGCATACAAACTCTACAATCCCAAAGCAAAGAAGCTGACCAAGTCCAAGGATGTGCTGCTTGCTGAAAATTCAATACATTCACAAAAAATGATGTCAGATGATGATGAAAATTGGATCTCAAGTCCACAAATTGACAGGATTGAATCAGAGCAAAACAACAAGAATATTCTCACTTGAGAGGACTCTACATCAATGGTTCACCCTGGAGCAGTACCCAGAAATATCCCAGAAGTGATCATTTCCATATCAAATGCATGGAGATCCCACTGGACAAGAAATAGCCTGAGTTACTCAGACAAAGTTTTGAGATCTGTGATGAATGAAGAATATCAGGCCTTAATGGAAAATCAAACTTGGGACTTGGTCAAGTCAACAGTCAACCAAAAATCAATTAGATGCAGATGGGTCTCTAAGACAAAATACATGACTGATGGTACAACTGAGAGGTTCAAAGCAAGATTTGTGGCAAAAGAATACTCTCAATCAAAAGGACTTGACTATATTGAGGCCTTTGCACTGGTAGCCAAGTTTGATTCCATCCAATTCACACTTGCTATAGCAGCCAAATATAAGTTGTTTATACATCAAATGGATGCAGAAGCTGCATTTTTGAATGGAGAACTTGATGAGGACATTTATATGAACCAGTCTGATGGGTTTGCTGACCAAGATAACCCCATTTGGTCTGCAAGCCCAAAAAATCACTATATGGACTCAAACAATCAACAAGAGCCTGGAATTGCAAAATAGATCCTTATTTGGAATCTTTGAGATTCAAAAGAAATATTGCTGACTATAGTATATGCTATATGTCAGATAGAGCAAGTCCAGTTCTATTAGCTCTATATGCTGCTGTACTGTAAGAGTCTTGGAGATATTGGAAGTGATTGGGAGAACAAGTAGATCATGTGGTTTTCACTTAATGATTTATTGAATGTAAAAGTATTTATACTTTTACCTGGTCTTGACATAACGAACATATAGAATAGGTTAAGGAAGGTCCCAAGAGCATGTGTAAAGTTTGGGGCTGTTTGGACAACTTTGAGAATTTTCATGTTCTGGGTACCTGGTATTTTGGTGAAAATATCTCAAGTAAATCTTGACAAGGAATTTGGTCAGTATTTTCTAGGATATGAATGTAATGATAAAGTGACTAAGTTATGTGAGTATTTAGGTGTAAATACAAATTTTTACGACACTCCCACTTAGCTAAATGTTCATATTGACTAGTCCTAATTTTGACCTAAGATATTCAAATTTGACTCTAGCTAATGGTTTGGTAAGTATATCTGCAATCATCTCATCTGTAGGAAAGTTAACCAAGCTAACTAAGTTATTCTCTATAGCTTCATGTATGAAATGATGTCTAATATCTATGTACTTGGTTCTAGCATGAAAAGTTGGATTTCTACCTAATTGTACACATCCTTGATCATCTTGAAATAAAGTAATAGGCTTTTTTTGACATAGGCCTAAATCTTTGAAAAGCTTTCTTAGCCACATTGCCTCTTTTGTAGCTTCATAGGCTGCCATATACTCTGCCTCTGTGGTAGAAAGTGCTATGGTTGGTTGCTTTCTTGAGTTCCATGAAATTGCTCCTTTGCAGTAAAGAAAGATGTATCCTGTGGTAGATCTTCTGTCTTCCAAGTTTTGTCCCCAATCAGCATCAGAGTATCCCACAAGATCCTGTTCTGAATCCTTATAGGTGTATCTTAAGCAGATATCAGCAGTTCCTTTTAAGTATCTAAAAATCCCCTCAACTGCTGCAATATAATCAGATCCATAGCTCTGATTATGTTGGCTGACAACTCCCACTGAATATGAGATATCTGGACATGTCCAAGCATGATATACATCAGACTGCTGATCGTAGATTGATAAGGAAAGTCAGGGCTATCAGACAGCATCAAGCTCTCTTGATTTGGTGAGTTTTGACCAAGTTAAGGTTTGTCTCCATTGGGGTAGCTGCTGTTTACAGTCTTCCATTTGGTAATTCTTTAGTATATCTAATATATACTTGGATTGGCTTAGGGTGATAGTCTGGGTACTTCTGTCTATGGAGAACTTAATCCATAAGTAGTAACTGAGTTCTCCTAGATCAGACATCATGAACTCCTTAGATAGGCTGGATTTTGTCTCTTCCAATGTTTCTAGGTTTTTGGCTGCTATAATAAGATCATCCACATATAGAGCTAATAGAGCTGGATTTGCTCCATCTGGCTTATAGTATACATCATTGTAAGCATTACTCCTTTTGAAACTCAAAGATTCCAAATAAGAATCTATCTTGCAATACCAAACTCTTGGTGATTGTTTGAGACCATAAAGTGACTTTTTATGCTTGCAGACCAAATGGGGGTTATCTTGGTCAACAAACCCATCAGGCTGGTCCATATACACCTCCTCATTAAGTTTTTCATTCAAAAATGCAGCTTTTATATCCATTTGATGAATAAAAGGCTTATATTTGGCTGCAATAGCCAATATTAATCTGATGGAATTAAACTTGGCTACTGGTGCAATGGTCTCAGAATAGTCAAGTCCGTTTGTTTGAGAGTATCCTTTGGCTACAAGTCTTGCTTTGTATCTTTCAATTGTACCATCAACCTTGTATTTTGTCTTGAAGACCCATCTGCATCCAATAGATTTTGGTTGATTGGTAATTTGACTATGTCCCAAGTTTGATTTTCCATCAGGGCCTGATATTACTCAGTCATTGCAGATCTCCAAAACTTTGTCTGAGGGCTATTTAGGGCCTCTTTTACAATCTGGAGCTCATCAATATGGACTGAATAGGCATAGGCTAAGTTTGTACCCTCATTGATATAGTAATTTGGGCTATTTCTTGTCCAATTGGATCTCTGGGCATTTGATACTGAAATGATCACTTCTGGGATATTCCTAGGCACTGATTCTGGCTGAACCATGGCTGTAGAGTACACTGTAGTGAAAAAACTTTCATTGTTTTGCTCTGATTCAATCCTAACAATTGGTGGATTTAAGATCAGATTTTTGTCATCATCTGATATCCTTTTTTGCAAAAATTTTAATTTCTCATCAAACAACACATCCCTGGACTTGATTAGCTTCTTTGCTTTGGTATTGTCAGAGTCTGTATGCTTTACTCTCATTGCAGTAGCTCAAAAATATGGATTTTACACTTTTTGGCTCAAATTTTGACTGATTTCCGGGCAGTTTCTTGGCATGTGCTGTACACCCAAATATTCTTAGATGTTCTGCACTTGGTCTGTATCCATACCATGCTTCAAGTGGAGTAGAATCACAAAGTATTCTGTTATAACTCCTATTTTTAAGATATACAGCAGTTGCAACTGATTCTGCCCAAAAATCATAGGACAATTTTTGATCATGGATCATATATCTTGCCATATCAATTATTGATCTATTAGCACGCTCTGCTACTCCATTTTGCTGTGGGGAGTATGGTACGGTAGTCTCGTACTTTATCCCATGAATTTTGCAGCAGTGGATGAAGAGTTTTGAGGTATATTCTCCGCCATTGTGAGCATATTTTCTTGATTTTTTCACCAGTTTCTCCCTCCACCATGGCATTAAACTCCCTGAACTTAGACAGAGCTTCTTCCTTTCTCTCCATGAAGTAGACCTATGTTTATCTTGTATAATCATCAATAAAAGTGATTAAATACCTCATCCCGCTTAAGGATAAATCTTGCATAGGTCCACACAGATCTGAGTGAATTAGATCTAATTTTTTCTTAGTTTTGATTAACCCAGAGCTCTTGAATGATTGTCTGACTTGTTTCCAATATATGCAGACTTCACAGCGCTTCAAATTAGCTGAGCAATCAGATTTTACTCCAGAAATTAGCTAATCTTTGATCATTTTGCTCAAATAATCAAAATTAATGTGCTCAAATCTCCTGTACCAAAGCGTTGGTGTTTCATCATTTAAGTTACTTATATTGGATTCCAAATATGATGGAATGTAAGTCAGCTTGTATAGATTCTGATCTCTGATACCCAAAGCAATATGGGCACCATTTTGATTAGTGATCTTGCATCCAGAATTGTCAAAGCTGAAACTGAGTCCTACTGCAGTGGCCTTGCTTACAAATAGTAGGTTCTTGGCTATTCCTGGTACATAGAGTGCTTCTTTGAAAGTCAGTGTATGGCTTCCTTCACTGCTTCTTAGGTTTACTTGGATAATTCCTTCTCCCACTGCATCAAGTGCTCTATTGTCACCCATGAAAACCTTCTTATTTGAAATTTCTTGATATTGGGTAAAAAGTTCTTTTTGGTGTGTAAAGTGTTGAGATGCTCCAGAGTCAATATACCATATCTGAGAATCCTTGTTTGTGGTCATATTTAGTGCAGATATGAATAGTCTATCTTCAGCTGTTGTAGCATTTCCATATTCAGGCTTCTTTTACTGATTATTGTTTTTCTGAGACACTGGTCTGATGTGTGTCCTTTCTTTTTGCAGTTGTTACAAAACAGGTTGCTGTTGCCTTTGTAGGGTCTTGGGTACCTCCTTTGTGGGTTATCATTGCTTATTAAAGCATTTTCTTCTTCCTGCTTATTTGCGCTTGATTTTCTTAATTCTTCATCCAGGAGCCTTCCATATACGTAATTTAAGGTCAAATCTTCAGTTCTGGACTCTAGGGCTGATACAAGGCCCTGAAACCTGTCTGTCAGGCTATTCAGGATAGTAACTGTCACATCTTCATCAGTAGTTGGTACACCCACAGATTCCATCTCATCTACCGGCAGGGTAATTCTGTTAATTAGATTTTTCATTTCTTCTCCTGGCAGCATCTTTGTGGTAAAGATTTTTTGTCTCAGATACATTTACCTAGCAGCTGAACATGACTGGTAGGTGTCTTCTAATGCCTTCCAGGCATTCTTTGCTGTTTTTGCTCTTTAGCATTGAATTAGCAATTTGTCTTTAACATTAAGGCAAATGCAGTTAAAGGCACTTTGTTCTTTCTTCTGGTACTTCAAGGCTTCCTCTCCCACATTTTTAGGAGGGTGTTCTTCTCCCATGACAAATATCCCAAAGGCCTCTTTCTTGTAGCAGCATCTTCATCTTCACCTTCCACACTTGGTACTTAGATCCATCCAGCTTTTCAGCATACGGAAAAATTCCAGTAATAGCAGTAGTAGACATTGTGGAGAGTGACAGCTTGGGGCTCATAACCTGTTTCAAGAGTCTTGGAGACATTGGAAGTGATTGGGAGAACAAGTAGATCATGTGGTTTTCACTTAATGATTTATTGAATGTAAAAGTATTTATACTTTTACCTGGTCTTGACATAACAAACATATAGAATAGGTTAAGGAAGGTCCCAAGAGCATGTGTAAAGTTTGGGGCTGTTTGGACAACTTTGAGAATTTTCATGTTCTGGGTACCTGGTATTTTGGTGAAAATATTCTAAGTAAATCCCAACAAGGAATTTGGTCAGTATTCTCTAGGATATGAAGGTAATGATAAAGTGACTAAGCTATGTGAATATTTAGGTGGAAATACAAACTTCTACAACATGGTGATCTTATTATAGCCGCCAATAACCTAGAGTCATTGGAATTGACTAAATCCAGCCTATCTAAAGAATTCAAGATGCCCAATCTGGGAGAACTCAGTTACAACTTAGGGATAAGGTTCTTCATAGACAGAAGTACCCAGATTATCACCCAAGTCAGCTTAAGTATATTTAAGATATACTAAAGAGGCATCAAATGGAAGACCAAAAATCAATTGGATGCAGATGGGTCTTCAAGACAAAATACACGGCTGATGGTACAATTGAAAGATACAAAGCAAGACTTGTAGCCAAAGGATACTCTCAAACAAAAGGACTTGACTATTTTGAGACCATTGCACCGGTAGCCAAGTTTAATTCCATCAGATTAATATTGACTATTGCAGCCAAATATAAGTCTTTTATTCATCAAATGGATGTAAAAGCTGCATTTCTGAATGAAAAACTTGATGAGGAGGTGTATATAGACCAGCCTGATGGGTTTGTTGACCAAGATAACCCCCATTTGATCTGCAAGCCTAAAAAGTCACCATATGGTCTCAAACAATCACCAAGAGCCTGGAATTGCAAGATAGATTCCTATTTGCAAACTTTGAGTTTCAAATGGAGTAATGCTGACTATAGTATTTACTATAAGCCAGATAGAGCAAAACCAGTTCTATTAGCTCTATATGTGGATGATCTTATTATAGCAGCCAAAAACCTAGAAACATTGGAAGAGACAAATCCTGCCTATCTGAAGAGTTCATGATGTCTGATCTAGAAGAACTCAGTTACTACTTAGGGATTAAGTTCTGCATAGACAGAAGTGCCCGGACTATTACCGCAAGCCAATCCAAATCTATTCAAGATATACTAAAGAAGTACAAAATGGAAGACTGTAAACCAGCAGCAACCCCAATGGAGACAAATCTTAACTTGTTCAAAACTTAACCAAATCATGAGAGCTTGGTACCATCTGAAAGCCCTGAGTTTCTGAATCAATCTATAGTCAGCAGTCTGATGTGCAGCATGTATGGAGCAAGTCTGGATATCTCATATTCAGTGGGAGTTGGCAGCTGGCACAATCAGAACTATTGATCTGATCATATTGCAGCAGTTGAACAGATTTTTAGATACCTAAAAGGAGCTGCCAATATCTGCTTAAGATTCAATTAAAAAAGCTCAGAACAGGGTCCAGTGGGGTACCCTGATGCTGATTGGGGATCAAGTTTAGAATACAGAAGATTCACCACAGGATACACCTTCCTTTACTGTAAAGTGGCAATTTCATGGAATTCATGAAAGCAACCAACCATAGCACTTTCTACCACAGAGGCAGAATATATGGCAGCCTATAAAGCTACAAAAAAAGTGATGTAGTTAAGGAAGCTTTTTAGAGACCTAGGTCTATGTCACAAAACTTCTTTTACTTTATCTCAAGATAATCAAGGATGTATACAATTAGGTAAAGATTCTGCTTTTCATACTAAAACTATGCACTTAGGTATTAGACATCACTTCACATAAGAAGCTATAGAGAATAACTTAGTTAGCTTAGCTTACTGTCCTATTGACAAAATATTTGCAGACACACTCACCCAACCCTTTGCTAGAGACAAGTTTGAATATCTTGGGAAAAAATTGGAACTAGTCAGCATGAACATTTAGTTGAGTGGGAGTGTTGTAAAAGTTTGTAATCCACCTAAATATTCACCTTACTTAACTGCTAAGATCATTTATTCAAATCTTAGAGAATACTGACCTGATTCCTTATTGGGAATAACTTAGAACATTTTAACTAAAATATCAGGTACCCAGAAGATAAAAATTCTCAAAGTTGTCCAAGCAGCCCCAAGCTTTGCACACATGCTCTGTGGTAATGGAAAGTATTCCATTACTACAATATCTCTAAACCAATATTGCACTCATTTCTTTCTTTTGCTTTTTGTTATTGTAACACACCAGTGAAAGATCAAGAGTTTCCAACTTTGAAAAACAAATGCTCCAGACCCTGACAAGCAATCCACCCAAGAATTTTATGTTGTACAGAACACTATTAGCCAACACATGTTTCAAATTACAGCTCATTTGAAGCAGTACTTAAGGAGTTATGACCAAAAGAGTCCAATTATTGTATATACTATACATTATTGCTAGGATTACTATGGTGACTTTGATCAGATGTAACTTTTGAACCAGCCAAGCAAATCACGTGAAATCTTTACAGGTGCTGCACCTATGTCTGATCTGCACTGCTGTGTAGGGCTTGCGCAATTGCCCAAAAACTTTGATCCTTCAGAATTTTCATATATACGACTTCCCCAGCTGAAAAATAAAACGAGAGCCTCTCTTTCCAGAATCTCCACACTATGATTACAAGTTTAAAGATCACAAGACTTCCCCTGCATTACTTGCACTGTTGAGTATTCTGACTTTGATTGGTATTATATCAGTAAAGAGACTGCAAAGCTCACAAGAATCCAATCTAAGTTCTGCAAGAAACTACCACTTCTCTGTTGGAAAAGTCCCCTCTAAGAAACCCCTTTACTCTTAAGACACCCCTTTAGACACCCCTTTAGTCTAAAGACCCCTTTAAGAAACCCCTTTACTCTAAAGAAGCCCTTTTAGGCACCCCCTAGTGTAAAGTCCACTTTAGAGACCACTTATTGTGAATAGACACAAGGCAGGAGAGTAGAGCTAGGCAAGGCAGGACCAGGAAAGGACTTAGGTGTGGATCAACAAGGCAAGGTGGATTTCCAAGGCAAGACTGTTTATTCAAGACCTGTGTTTATCAGACTGAGAAATACATAAGGGGGGATAGGACTATATATACTCTTTGGCAATATGGATGCCAAGAGATATTGGCTAATACTAATGGGGTTCTGGGGTGAGGCACATTAAGTGTGCCAAGATAGAATATACTAAAGGACACACTGGAATATCACATGGAGATATGTCAGGGGTCAGCTGATCATGTGACTAGGTCATGTGACATGTAGTTACCATATATGGCATGGGACTACATAAACTCTAATGGGAAGCTTCCATAGAATGTTCCATTGTGTATCATTGACTTGGAGCTTTCAAGAAGTTGCCAGAATGTAGTAGAACTATCTAGACAGAACTGGGATTTCTTTGCTGACTTGATTTGGCTAGATAATTGGAGACCAGGGATGTCATGCAATCATGACACCACTACAAAAAGCCCCTTTACTCTAAAGACACCCCTTTAGACTCCCCTTTAGGTCTAAAGACTCCTTTAGAGACTTCTACAACACATCCCTTTAGGTTAAAGGGGAGTTCAGAATTTCCATATTAGGGAATATTTTCTCAGCAATGATAGTGACTTCCAAATAAGGAAGAGTTAGCTAACTGGCTAGTACATCCAGTGCCTTATATGACAAAAAACCTGAAGGTGTTTAGATGGCCTCCTTGCAAGTCTACAATGGCATTATTACGGCAGTATTGCAGCCTACAGCTAGTTCTGTGCCATCCTACAGTACCAATTAACCAAGTGGTATTTCCTTGTTCTACCTCCCCTCATGCAATTTGTATATTGCATTGTTGAATCACCCCTGTTTATCTGCTTACCCACTACAGCCCTGAGTATTCCATAGAATTCAAATCAAAAAAAAACCATGGCCTCCTGCTTGCTAACCTCTACAAATGTGCACACCTGCCACAATTAACATACTTCTATCACCTCACCTTTGCAGCTTTTTAGTGTGATACTTGCAAAGCTGCTATATACCTAGTACTGCTGGTAACATATATATCATGCAAACAAATGCTTGGTTGTTGCCACTTCTGCCATTAATACCTCCTGAATATCCATAAATAACTTTTTGGTATTTAAGCAATATATTCCTTCTCCCTGCTAGATTCTAGTCCTCCTTATAGGTGCACTCTGGCTCTTGTTTGTGTGAATTCTGTATTGAATGGTGTAGAAGCTGGCTTGTGACCAAGAGAAACCTGGCATACTTTGGCACAGCCTTACTAATAAAAATTAGTTACTTGTTGCACCCAAACTAACTTTGCATTACTTAACTGATTACCCATGCATTGGGGCTACTTAGCTTCTTAATGCCATAGGCATAGTTTTCTCTATGTGCACATCTGTCCTCAGCATTTTCCAACTCCTCCTGGCTGTCCTCCATATACCAAGTCATCACATTCATGATGGACTTGAAGGTCATATTATTGATGAGATTGGGATATGGTAGTACCTGCAACTTGACTTGTCTTCCTGTCTCTCCATGCATCTGCTCCATAGGAAACACCCAAAAGGTGAAGCAAGGCCCAATATTCTGCACACACCAAGCAAGATGGAGTAGAGAATGGGTACAGTAGTGGCAGAGATTTACACATTCAGCTTTATGTTTGTAATATAGCTGCTCAAATCCTGTTACAAACTCCTTGCACAGCAGATGTAGGTGTGTCAAGTTGGCATTGGTGGTCCACTTCAGGATAAATATTCCTAAAATGTCCACATATGACTCCCAGTGCTTCCACTGTACACTTAGTAGGAATGGCTTCACAATGCCACTTGAATAAATAAATAGTCAGCTCATCCAGTTTTTGCATTTGTATTGTTGCATATGCTTATGCATATTGATTGGAGCCAGTGAGGAGTACCTAGGGTAGTGGATACTTTGTAAAATCTTGCCAGTTCCCTCTAATTTCTCTGTTATCTTGAAGGGCAAATTTAGCTTGAAATGCCTCATGTACACCTTGGCCATCAGTATAGGGATATTGTTGAAAAGCAAATGTATTGCTCCTAGTGGAAAGCTTTTGCTCCAACCAATTCCTCTATCTTAAGTGTCCCTGTTTTCCAGTTGGTTCCATGTTCTGGCCAATGGCTTATAGATTGACAACTTTGCTGCAATAGCATGCACACTTCTGTATGTTCTCTTTGTAGGAAGATGATGTTCTTAGTGTTTGTGCCTGGGTAATAATAATGTACATGTATTATGGAGTAAATACCTGGAATCTCACACATCTGACAGCAATACCATCCATTGTGCCCAGTAAAGCTGACTTTCTTGCTGATGGCTGGAGTATCTCCAATGCAGATAATAAAATGTGCTTTGACATGATGGTCATTTACTGTCATACTGCTGGAAAGCATACAAGATTCATTCAGCAATGAATACAGGTAGCCATCCAAGTTGGACAGTGATTTAGGCCCAGATACTAGTGAGACTACCATCAGATTTTTGCTCTGATACCATAGGATAGGTGGTAGCTTCTGGTTGATGAGCATCAGTGGCCAGCAGGATTTGCTGGTAGAGTACTTGTTTAATGAGAATCCATCAAGTGACAAGGCAAATGCATGTTCATACATACCTTCAGAGTAGCCCTTACTTCTTAGCTGTTTTAATCTGTGCAATCAAATATACTGTATATGTTAGCACTTGATTGACACTGAGTGCAGTGCTGTATAGCTTCACAGTACTTGTTGGACTGCATCATCTTCTTTAGTTGGCATATTACCAGAATGTATCTGGAGTGTGAACAATGTTTTCCCCCAATGGTGGTGGATTCTGGACAATTTGGTCACATTGCAATGGTGACATTTTTGGATGTGAATGCCATGCAACTGTTAACACATGCTGGAATCAGGACAGTCTCTGGGTCATATGATGCCAGCCACATGGCAGTTGTCCACTTGCACCATGTACATGGTAAGTTGCATCCTGGAATGATTTTGGCAAGAAGTAGTAGTAAATCTTTGAAGCCCCCATTATGGATATTAGTGGTAAAGTGCCACTTCCGTAGCCACAACATTACATCATCCACCAGTAGATGGATCACTGGGCTTACTTGGCTCCATAAAGTACCCTTAGTCCTTGTTTCCATAGGTGTTGTCTCATGACCTATTGGGATTTGACTGGGCTTATATGTGATACTGCTGTTAGGGGAAATAGGCTCTCAATCTATCAGTGAGATATAAATCTGCATGCTTTAATCAGAAGGCTGAGGTGAGCCTAAAGGCATCACCAACTCACTAGACTCTTTTTGTGCAAGGTAACAAAGATTGCCAGGTGCCAATATAAAAGTATCAACAGGTCAGCAACATATTGTTGGTATAGTAGTACTGATGAATGGTCAAATATGACTTGTGCTGCAAAACACTGGCAATGGACCTTGTAATACTTTCTAAGCTGTCTGTGTGCTTCATGGCTGAAAGGCTTGCTACAATAGCCACATGGTCTTTTTTCTCTTCTCTTACAGTGTTAAGTCAAAGTAGTCTTGTCCATGGGGCAAACAGTTTGACCTTTTAGAATGTAATGCTGTTAAGTCACTTTTTGGTCTGTGCTCATGTGAATTTAAGACAGTCTTGTATTTGAGACATTGCACCTACATGAATGTAAAATTCAATGATGACCCTCCATAACAAGCATTATAAGCAAAGTTGTGTTACCACATACTCACTTGTATGTAACACTATTTCCCCTTTGGCTTTACTCACTTCCATATGTATGCCACCAAAGAATTAAGCAAAGTTGTCTGATTCCCAACCAAACCTTACTGCTGACAGCAGCAGAAGAATGGCTGGACAACAGCTTGCTTTGAGATTCAGTGCAACAAGCAGGTCTATATCCAAAAAAGACCAAGTTAACAGTGTACCCACTGAAGGTAACAATGCAGACTCCTCAGGCTCTCTGTCAAGTAGGCACTTGAGAACCTCTGTGGAGCTGCAAGCTGACCATTATGCCCAGGCAGATGAGAGTGTGGCAAGTGCAGTACCTTCAGTTGAAGGCCAGCATGTGGCCATAATAACATCACCACCACCCATATTAGCAAGTATGTTGTCAGCTCATACCAAAGCATTGATAAGCAATTAGGTACAGTGGTTGATGAGATAGATGCACTGGCCCAGAGAAATTAGAAGTTAGTCCTGAAAAGGTATGAGCAGAAAATATGTGTAAAGCAATCAATATCCCAGGTAGAGAAAGCAGTATCTGTGCTGCAAAGAAGGAACTTAAGTAGCTCAATGTCACAGCCAAAATTGATCCATTTCCCAATGTAACAACAGAGGAACAACATAGAGTCTTTGAAGCTAACAGCCATGCCCAATGATAAAGCCCACAGAAAAACCTATTACAGCATGGGTGGGAGACAATGTGGTGCTTATATCAAAGCCTAATGATCAAAAGACATGAAGATCTTTAATGCAGTTGAGTGCATTAGTAAAGAGTAGGCTAATATTCAAGAGGCTGTTGGAAGTGTGGCATGCCATCACCTTAAGGCCAGCATACTATGGGACTGTCAGGAACTCAAGGCCAAGCAAAATGCACTTAACTTGCTCCATATTTATTATCCTGGATTCAAATGGGCAAACAGTTTTTGGGCCAGCATTGGAATGCTAAAAAAGTATCTTGAGAACAGCAGAAACAATCAAAGGCAGAAGAACAAGGGCACCATGGCTAGAAAACAGCCGCTTCCTTGTGTGCATGTTACAAGCAGAGCCAAAATCTCCAATTCTTGTCAAAAGTATGCTTAAATAACATCCATTTTTTAACGTTATTTGGCAGTAAAATCAGCAAAATTCCATCAGAATCCTGTCAAAAAACTGTGTAGAGTGCCAATAATGCTAAGCTGCCAGTGTTATGATAGACTCATCATAGGATCCAGACAGTGGATATAGATTGGATGCACTTATGGGACCAAATTATCTTTCAAGGGATATCTCAAGTTTAAGTGCTACTTAACACCGTTCTGATCATAAAATAACCTTTGTGTCAATTGTGGCTGTGATGTGTTTGCAAATAATGAATAGTATAGAAGAGTTGGAAGATACTCAGCACAGATGAGCACATAGAGGTTCCTACACCTTTGGCATTAAGAAGCTAAGCAGCCTCAATGTCCAGGTAATCAGTTAAGTAATGCAAGGTGGGCTTGCATGTGTCAGGCCACTGATGCTCATAAGGAGGACTTTACCAAAGTATGTTGGGCTTCACCTTGGTACAGTCCAACTCCTACATATGTCAATTTGGAACTCATACAAACAAGAACCTAAGTGCTTGTACATGGTATACTGTTATGATCTGCCGCTTGAATGTTTAAGTTAGATCAGTTTTTAGTCAAATCAGTTAGTATATGTTTAGGTTATCAGTACATCAGTATTATCTATGAAATCAGTAGCATTAGTCAGCAAATGAATCAGCAGATCCTTATCAGACAGAAATAGATATATTAAGTAGGATCTTATTGGGTGATGATGATGCAATCAAATGAGTCATCAGCCACAACCTACATTAGGAAATACAATTAGTCAGCAATTGATCTGGCAAAATGTATATAAGGAGCTGCTGGAACCTCAATAAAAATCAGTTCAAGTTTTAGTGAATACAATACTAGCTAAACTCCCTATTCCTCTACAACTCTTATACCAAGACTTGTAACATTGGTAGCAGCGATAACCAGAAACCTCCCTCCTGAAGAAAGAAGAAACCACCCTCAAGATGTCGGACAATCAAGAATGGAAGAATGCCATGCAGCAAATCCTGGCCCAACAGCAACAGCTACTCCAGATCCTCAGCCAACAGCAACAAGGAATGACTACCATGGCTCAGAGCCAGCAAAGCCCTATCAAGAGCAACTTTAGTGTGAAGGTCAACCGGTACCATGGCAGAGTCAATGAAAACCTGGGAACTTGGCTCTTTCAGATTGAAGAAGCTTTTAAAGCTAAAGGAATTGCTCCAGAGAGCAAGTTGCATTATGCAGCTTCTTACCTGGCAGATGCAGCTTTACAGTGGTACCACAACAAGATCAGGTCAGCTACTATGATGGGATGCTCTACAATCTCTACCTGGGATGAGTTTGTGTCGGAAATTCAGGATGCTTTTGAACCTCCACACCAGCAGACACTACTAAGAAGGAAGTTAAAGACACTCAGACAGAAAGGAATGGTGCAAGAATACATCTATGAGTACAGATGTCTACTTGGACAAATTGAAAGAATGGACCCCTTGGATCAAGTTGAATACTTTATTGATGGGTTGAAAGAAAGAACTCGCAAGGAAGTCAATTACCGAAGACCTCAGACTATTGAAGAAGCCATCAAGATTGCCATTGACTATGACTCAGCTATGTTTGGAGTTGGGAAGCCTACAGTGACTAGTCAGAAAGGCTATAATCATTATGAAAGAAGACAATCAGAAGCAGTACCAATGGAAATAGACGCTATGCAGAAGAATCCCTCCTCAGAAGAATGCAAGAAGAGAGGACTTTGCTTCAATTGCCACCAGCAGGGACATATTGCAAAGTACTGCCCTCAGAGAAGAAATGGACACCAGCCAACAAGAACCTTCAACCATATTGAATCCCATGAACACAATAATGAGGAAGATGAGCTTGAAGAAGACTCGGAACTCACCTTCCATATGACAGAAGAGTACTTGTCCCAAATGACTTCAAACTCAGGGAAGTTATTGTACCTGAATGGAGCAATCAATGGAGTACCTGCCAAGATCATGATTGACTCAGGAGCATCGCATGAGTACATGTCAGAGCAATTTGCTTTGAAAGCTGGAATCAACTCGGAACCTACCAAATCAACTTCAGTCTCCACAGCTGATGGGAACTCCCACATAATCAACCGTATTACCCAGCCAGTAAGAATGAAGATCAATGACTATGAAGAAGACCTACAGGCTTATATATTTGGGAACTGCAAGTTTGACCTTGTACTTGGGAAAACCTGGCTATTTTGTCGTAATCCATCAATCAACTGGAGAACCCATGCTACTCAGATCCAAAAAGACAACAAGACCTATGAGCTATTACCTGCCAGGCTGGATTTCAACTTGGTCAATTCCAGTGTGTGTGAGACAAGTGAACTTAGCAAGACCCAGTTCTGTAGAGCACTTAGAAAAGGTACCCAGATGTTCCTCATGGCAGTATTACAGGAGGATTCCTCTATCCCAGCACCCCAGCAGGTCCAGACTCTCTTGAAGAAATATTCAGACGTGTTTCCAGATGAGCTTGTAAGCCTACCACCAGTCAGAGACGTGGATCATGCCATTGACACAGGAGATAGCCCTCCAGTGAGCAAGACACCTTACAGAATGAGTCCATTGGAATTGGAGGAAATGAAGAAACAAATTGATCAGCTATTGGAGCAAGGATACATCAGGCCCAGCAAGTCACCTTGGGGAGCACCAGTGCTTTTTGTGAAAAAGAAGGATGGAACACTTAGGATGTGCATTGACTACAGAGCCCTGAACTCAGTTACCGTCAAGAATAAGTACCCCATACCTCGGATTGATGAGCTTTTAGACCAACTTAATGGAGCCACTATTTTCAGCAAGATTGACCTCATGTCAGGATACAACCAGATTAGGGTAAAACCAGAAGATATCCCTAAGACAGCATTCAGGACCAGATATGGACATTACGAGTACTTAGTCATGAGTTTTGGCCTCACTAATGCCCCTGCAACATTCATGACGCTGATGCAGACTGTCTTTCAGGAGTACTTAGACAAGTTTGTGATAATCTACCTGGATGACATATTGATATACAGCAAGACAGAAAAGGATCACATGGTACACATTGAAAAGGTGTTGAAGAAACTAAGAGAGAACAAGCTATATGGCAAGCTAGCCAAGTGTGAATTCTTCAAGGAACACGTAGAATATCTGGGACACATAGTGACTAGCACAGGAGTAACCTTAGACCCCAAGAAGGTGGAAGTAATCAAGAATTTGAAGCAGCCCCATAGCATATCAGAACTCAGATCCTTCCTTGGAATGGTTTCCTATTATCGGAGATTTGTCAAGTCATTTGCAAGTATTGCAGCCCCTTTAACTGATATCCTCAAGAAAGACAATACCTACAAGTGGGACATAGCTTGTGAGACTGCCTTCCAGACGCTAAAGAATGAACTTGCTAAGTTGCCAAGCTTAAGAATACCAGACTTCAGAAAAGAGTTCACTCTATGCACAGATGCTTCAGATTATGCAATTGGTGGAGTGCTGAGCCAAGAACACGAGGGAAAGGACTACCCTGTTGCCTTTGAATCCAAGAAACTGAACTCAGCAGAACAAAACTATCCAGTCCATGAGAAGGAGATGCTTGCTATAATACACTGTTTGAAGACATGGAGATGCTATATTGAAGGAGTCAAATGCACTGTGAAGACTGATCATGCCTCCCTCAAGTATATATTTACTCAGAAGGTACTCTCTAGAAGAATGACAAGATGGAGTGAATACATTCAGCAATTTGACCTGGAGATTGTCTACTGCCCTGGAAAAAACAACACGGTTGCTGATGCCTTATCAAGATTAGATCAAGTTGCACAACTCAACTTGGTGCATGAATCAGATTGGCCTAGCCTATTACCAAAGTACTTGGAGGACCAAGCCATTCCTAATGAGGTGGATGAAGATATCAAGAAGATAATCCGGGATGAAGCCAGCAAATTTGTTGTACAGGATGAAACACTCTACCGAATTGTTGATGGAAGCCCTATTGCCTATTGTCCTTATGTTGCTCGCCTGGATTTAATACATAAGCTACACAATGGATATGGACATCTTGGGATTGAAGGAACCTATAGCCTTGTAAAAGCCAGAGCATGGTGGCCCAGAATGAAACAAGACATTGAGAAGCTAGTAAAAACATGCCCAAACTGCCAAATCAATCAAGGCCAGCCACAAAGAATTGCCGAACTCTTCCCTTTGGAGCCTGTAAGACCATTTGAGAGATGGGGAATTGACTTTATTGGAAGACTGCCAACTACCAGGAAATGCAACCGTTGGATCCTAGTAGCAATTGACCATGCCACTAAATGGCCAGTTGCTAAAGCTGTACCAATAGCCAGTGAACAAGAAGTTGCAAGTTTCATTTACCATGAGATCCTGATGAAGTTTGGATGCCCTGTGGAGATCTTATCCGATAGAGGTGCAAACTTTATGGCAAAGACATTAGAGGCTTACCTGGAAATGCAGCAGATCAGACACTTGAAAACCTCGGCATATCACCCCAGAACTAATGGAGTCACTGAGCGGTTTAATGGATTATTTGGAAAAATGCTGACCAAGTATGCAAATGGAGTTGTCAGTAGATGGGATGAGTATATAGACCAAGCACTCTTTGCATGCAGAGTCAGAGTACACAACACCACCCAGCAATCACCATTTTACTTAGTTTATGGATGTGAACCAAGGATTCCAGGAGATCTCACACAACCAAAGCTTACAGACACCTTAGAAGATGAACTCAGTCAGCCAAGTAGACACCAGCAACTGGAACAAAGACGTCAAGAGGCACAGACCAAAGTATCTCAAAGTGCAGAAAAGATGAAGCAGAGATTTGATAAGACTATAGCACCAGAAGCATTGACAGTTGGGAACTTTGTATTGCTAAGAAACAACACTCGGAAGAAGTTTGAGCCACAATGGACAGGACCATTCAAGATCATCAGAGAATGTCCATTTGCAACTTACCAACTGGTGGACAAGCAAGGTAATATCCGGGAAGACTTAGTGCATAGGGACAGACTCAAGCTTGCAAGACTTCCTGATAATACTGAACCATCAAGATATTGGTATCACAAGAAAAGAGATTCAGGAGAACCCTCTCAACTTTAGTAGGGAAGAATGTTATGATCTGCCGCTTGAATGTTTAAGTTAGATCAGTTTTTAGTCAAATCAGTTAGTATATGTTTAGGTTATCAGTACATCAGTATTATCTATGAAATCAGTAGCATTAGTCAGCAAATGAATCAGCAGATCCTTATCAGACAGAAATAGATATATTAAGTAGGATCTTATTGGGTGATGATGATGCAATCAAATGAGTCATCAGCCACAACCTACATTAGGAAATACAATTAGTCAGCAATTGATCTGGCAAAATGTATATAAGGAGCTGCTGGAACCTCAATAAAAATCAGTTCAAGTTTTAGTGAATACAATACTAGCTAAACTCCCTATTCCTCTACAACTCTTATACCAAGACTTGTAACAATACTAAAGTTAGCAGTGACAAGGAAAATATTGGTCAAGTAACAGAAGTACTTGGCAGATCTACAAGATATTCCATGTTGAAATTCAAGATGTTTTTGTGGTAATATTAGACATTTTTGTATCATTCAGCAGCCAAAAATTTACCTGACATTTATGGGCTAATTTTGGCCACTGTAGAACTAAACTACAGCCCAAAGTTTACTACATTCCTCAGATCTATGATCCAATGAGTATTCCCCTCCAGTCAAGATTAAATCAGCACTTTTACCAAACACTATTTACTAACCCTGAAACTGTTACAGAATGCTCCTGAGTGTTGAGAAGCCCTCCTTACTTGGTGTCACAGTTGTACTACTTCTACAAAGGTATATACACTGAACCTCCTTGTTAATAGACAATAGTGCAACTATTATTCACTATAACTTGATAGGTTCCCCATATCCAGTTTACTTGTCAAATTGCAACAGGTTATGAGCCCCAATTGCTTTGATCTATCAAGAATATGGCTTTTACCAGCAAACAGAACACTACAAACATCTTCCCTGTAATGGAGAGGCTTGAAGGTCAGAACTTCAGACTTTGGAGAATCAGGATGCAGATCCATTTTAAGGAATGAAAGCTATAAGGTATAGTAACAAGAAGAGAAGTTGAGCCCAAAGGAACAGCAGAAGAAGTGGATAAGTTTCAAGAGACGGAGGTGAAATGCCTTTAATGCCATATGTAATAGTGTGCAGGATTCCTTCATTGGACAAATTCTTGCTTCAAATACTGCCAAAGCAGCATGGGTAGCCTTAGAGAAGATCTTTAGCTCAAAGTCAACATCAAGCAAGCTGCATTTAAAACAAAAGTTCTTTACCATGAGGAAGTAGCCAGATGATGACATTCTATAACTCATACAAGAATGGAGACACATGCAGCTTACCAGACAAGTATGTGGCACTTATACTGTCTTTTAAAGCAGAGAAAACAGTCTGACTTTAGACTATACAAAATGAAGACATCTTCATGAAGAGCTTAGACATAATGATCAAGAAGAGAAAATTGAAGCTAATGCTTTATTGAGCTCACACAAGCACTCAGAAAAGAAGGGAAAGCAACAAAAATCAAAGAGAATCTTGTTGCTGTGACTGCTGTAAGAAGACAGGACACTGGGAAAGAGAATAAAAGAAGAA
Source organism: Basidiobolus meristosporus CBS 931.73 (assembly GCA_002104905.1). Lineage (NCBI taxonomy): Eukaryota > Fungi > Basidiobolomycota > Basidiobolomycetes > Basidiobolales > Basidiobolaceae > Basidiobolus > Basidiobolus meristosporus. The sequence goes on along the minus strand of MCFE01000122.1, from coordinate 93,831 downwards.
AAAGCACACAAAAATGGAAACTGGAGCAGGCAAACCATTTATTCACAGATAAACAGTAAATTGTAAATGTACAAGAGAATGCAAGTAGCCAAAGTAATGAATGGTATATTGACTCTGGAGCATCACAGCATATTTGCTGTATTGAGGAGTGGCTCAGCAACTTAAAGACTATTCCAGTAAGAAAGACTTATCCAGGGAGCAATTCTGCACTGGAAGCTAACATCAGTTGGTATATACAAGTTACAATGCAAGATCACTTTACCTGGGTATGCCATCCTTGCTGGAACAGAAAAAACCAACTGGGGGATGTAGTATACAAGGCTAAGATACATTTTGGAACAGAAAATGAGCCAATTGGTAAAAAATTAGCTTCTTTTGGGCTTGCATTACATAATTCAAGTCAAATTGAGTGTCTGTAAGGGATGTTTATACAGCAAACAAGCTGGGTAATGCTTCCTGAACTCAGGAGGCATTAGCACCACTGGAATATTGGCTATTGTGTCTCAGACATACGCTGGCCCATTCAAGCACTTTCTTTTGGAGCCAAGAGATACTTTGTGGCATTTATTGGTGACAAGACAAAATATACATGGGTGTACTTCCTCCAGCAAAGGAGGAGGCTTTACAGATGTTTAAGAACTTCAATAATATGGCAGAAGCACAAACTGGGTGTAACTTGAAGGTACTCTGAAGTGACAATGGACGGGAATAATGATCAACAGAGTCTGCAAAATGCTGCTCATCTATTGGTATACTTCAACAGGCCACTGTTATAAACACTCCCCATCAAAATGGACTAGCAGAACATGTAAATGGAACAATAGTAGAGATGGGAAGAAATACGCTTCATGATAAGGTAACAGACTACTAGTGTTGGGATGAATCGGTTGCTACCTTGGTATACATCATAATAGATACCCAACAACAGCACTACATGACTTTACACCCTTCGACACATATACAGGCAAAAAACCAGACCTTCAGCACCTCAGGATCTTTGGCAGTGGAATCTTCTATCACATCCATGACAAAAAATGCTCAAAGTTAGAACCCAAGAGTAGAAAAGGTATCTTTCTTGGAGATTGTGAGGATACTACTTGGTAAGAGTGTATGATGGCAAAATTCAGAATCTGATCAAGTGCAGGGATGGTGTATTTGAGGAGGATTCAGATCAGAAGGCCACTGAAAGCATTGGCCAGCTCCTTCATAATGCAATCAACACTATTAAAGAGGATGTGCACCTAATTCAGCCAGATATGTGGGACAATTATACCAGTTCCAGATCAGAGCATATTATTGCAGCTAGGGGATCTACTGGAATAAGAAATGCCCCTGGATCCAGGTGGCAGACATCAAATGATCATGAAGAAGCTTATCTGGCCTTATATGCCAAACCTCAGAATCTGGAACAGGCAATGCTGAGTTAAGATGCTACTATATGGCAATAAGCCACTCAGGAGGGGTAACAATCACTGATCAAGGCAAAAATGTGCAAACTGGTAGATTTACCAGACAGGAAATGGCCAATTGGATATAAATGGGTCTACAAGTTCATAATAGCATTGATGGGTACTGTTGATAAGCACAAGGCTATTCCCAGATCTTGGGACTAGACTTTGGGAAATATTTGCTCAGGTTGCCAGTTGCCAATTGTAATGACCTATACAAGTCTCTATACCCAACACTGATATAAAGCTCAACTCTACACTCTGCAATGAACTACATTATAATCAGCCTTTCAATAAGTATTTCTGCTGCAATGCCCTTTTTCCATGACTTTGGCAGGAACCCTGTGGCTTTATGCCACTGTAAACTCACTGGTTCCCATATGTCCTAGTATTCACCTAGCACTGCAAGGTCTGATACCTCATCTGCCAGTGTTTGCAATAGATCCTTGTAATAGTCAAGTGCATTTTCTGGAGCACTGCTCTTAAGAAGTGCTGCAACCTCTTGATATCCCTATTAATGTTGCAAAATTCTGCTGTAGGCATAGCAATAGTCTCTTGAGTTCTTTGCATTGTTACTCTGCCCATCAGTGGAATCTCCACTCTGTCTACCATGGCTGATATGGTGGCCATGGTAGACAGATAGCTTCTCTCAGCAAACTCATCTACCCCACTGGATGGTAGCTTAACTGGCTGCACTTCCAGCACATGAGAAAACAGCTGATGATTTATAAGTAATTCTTCTTGGCTATGATGGGATTCAACTTGTTCTGGGCTGGCATTGCTCATTGGTGAGAACTACAGCATCTTCACACACCTACCTGTCTCTGGCTTAGATACACCTTTTTTTTACCGTTATATTTATCACTGCAAAGTCTTTCACTGCTACTTTGACTGAGTGATTCTGGCATGGTACTCTGTTTTATCCTTCATTAATGGTGCACTTGTGCATCTATATCTGCCTGCTTGCCCCTTGCCAACACTCTGCCAGTAACATGACATTTCTTAGCCACTGGCTTGAAGCTATTAGCCCTGCTTTGGACAGGCTCCTGAAAAAGTTGCAGGTTTTCATCACTGTTGAGTCCTTCAATGTCATTTTGACTAAATGCTTCTTGTATTCTATTTTATTTTCTCCTTGTTGAATGCCATACTTGTGCAACTATTTTTGCCTGCTTGTCTCTTGCCAGCACTCTCCTGGCAACCTTATATTTCTTTGACACATGCTTGGAGCTTTCAGCCCTGCTTGTGATGGGCTCCTGAGAAAGCTGGATGTTTTTATTGCCTTCAAGGCCTTCACTGCTACTATGACTGAGTGCATCTTGTACTGAACAATTTGTATCTTGTCAAATGTCAAATGCTGCACTGATGCATCTGTTTCTGCCTGCCTGTCCCTTATGGGTACTCTTCTGACTACCTGACATTTTGTAGGTAGGTCTTCATTAAGGCCCAGTCAATGAGAATGTCTCCTTGTCTGAGAAGCTTATTGGAACTATCATTGGTGCAGTAGTGAGGGAAGTCTTCAGCCATTTCTTGTTCAGATAGGCTGCACATCTTGCAGTGCTCTTCCATTTGAATATAAAGCTTTCCACATTCTTCCCATCAAACTGTGGGGCTCCATGTGAGAGTGGTAATGGCATAGAGCTCATTTTGGGTAGGTAAGTTGGTGTTGCAATCTTGACAATATTGGTACTCCTTTCAATAAGTGGATAATGGCTCAAATCTTCTGGCAAATCTTGTTGGGTCCTAGTGAGCTTAAATGCACCCCCCCATGTTGGGTGCAAAATATGTGGTGTATAGTTCAAGGGAGAGATATGTCTAACACTTCTCAAGTGTTATGAGTGAGGGGTGTTCACTGGGTGCAACAACCTCTGGCAAACACTTTCTAGGAAAGCTAGGGTTCTGTCTCTAATCTAATGTGATGGGGAATAAAGCCACAAGCTTGTCAAGGGAAAATCATAGAGCTATAAACCCAACTTAGTTGGCACCTGAACATAAGTATGTGCTGGATTCAACTTCTTTTGAGATGAAAATGCACTAAACCTTCCAAAGTCAAACAACTGTAAGCTCCACCAGCAGGGACTTGATAAGAATGCAGCTGTGGTCAATAGTCACAAAGACAGAAAAGTATCTTTGCCTGTACAAGAACAAACTTGGGAAAGAATCAAATATAATAAAAGATACCTACTATGAGTAATCCTGACAAGCCATGCCTACCAGGTCAGTTGGCTGTCAGTGCAGTCTCCTGGGAGTGACCTGTGGTCTGGGACTGGAAGTTCAGGGAGCAGCAGGTAGCAGTGATCACACTGGTCCACACGCTGGTATTTTGATAAAAGGGATGATGATTTATTGTTCAATGATTGCCCCCTTATATACTTTTCTCACTGGCAAAGTGATTACTAATCATGGTATTCCAGAAGGTTCCAGTGGTCAAATAGAAAACTTAATGACATCAGAAGGAGTAAAAATGTACAAAGTAGGGGCTGGAAGGTTCTAATAGGCACAGCACACCCAACCAATCAGGGTTCAGTGATCTGAAACCTGTATAATATAGGGATACCGTATGTGTTATCAAAATGGTAGGGATGGTAATGCAGCTTAGTCATGTGTTATGAGTACTAGCATGTATACTTGCCTAATATAGGAGCACTTTCAGCTAGGAATCTTACATAAAGTGAAGGATAACTTAAGCAATAAGGTAAGCTGGTGTGATAGTCAGCCAGCTTATGGGATAGTACAGATCAAGTATCACAATTGAGATAAAACTATAATAAGTGTAGTAGAGAAATAGGGAAGTAGAAAATATGTGAATGAGCACATGTGTCACCAGGTGTCACTCTGACCCCACTACAACGCTTCTTTCCTGCTTGTTTCAAGCTCTGAGCCCATGCTGTGACAGGCTCCCAAGCTAGCTATGTGTTTTGTCACTACCAGGTCCTTCACTGCTACTTTGACTGAGTGCTTCTTGAGTAACACTACACTTTTTCCTTGATAAATGTTGTGCTGGCACATCTGTGTCTGCCTGCTTTTCCCTTATTGGCATTCTTCAGACTACCTGATGCCTCTTTGACACTTGTGTGGAGCTTTTTGCCCTGCTTGTAACAGGCTCTTTAGGAAGAGGCTGGTTTTTAGTCATGGCTTCCTTGCACTTCTGCCTTTGGCAGTTTCTGCTATTCTTAAGATACTTTCTTAGCATACCCAATGCTGGCCCAAGATTTGTTTGCCCATTTGAATCCAGGATAATGCTCATGGAACAAGTAAAGTGCATTCTGCTTGGCCTTGAGTTCCTGATGGCCCCATGGTATGCCAGCCTTAAGGTGATGGCATGCTAGACTTCTAACAGCCTCTTGAATATTAGCCCACTCTTCATCATTGCACTCAATGCCTTTGCAGATCTTTGGTGTCTCTTGATTTTTAGGCACTAGTATAAAAGACTTGTTCCGTTGGATAGTGCCACATATTGCCAGCCGGTGTATGGTGCCGGATTGATCTGGCACTCTACGGCACTATCTAGCACTATAATATCAACCATGATGCCAGTGGTATGATACAGTTACTGGTAATTTTATTCAATCTTACTTATGTTGCTCAGAATAGTGCTTTCCTTGCTTTATTTACTCTTCACAATGCTCCAGACACATTTCTCTCAGTGTATAGACTTGTTCTGTTGGATAGTGCCACATTGAGCCATGAGTGCCAAATGATGCCATAGTGTGCCAGAGAGGCCAAGTAAGCCTAAACTTAGCCACAGAGTGTGAAACATAGATCTGCATCTTCATGCAGAGCATCCCATGTGTCTCACCTATGATGCAGGAGAAAATCCATTTTTTGACGTTTTTTTGTGGATCAATATTGTGCAGGATGTGCAAGAGCACTAAAGGATTGAAGATATACATCTGGTACTCAATACCCATGGCACTCTGAATCTAGCTCCTGTGGCTTGTAACATGTCACAAAAATGCATGGCACTATCTTGGTCCACTGGTACTATTTGGCACTATAAGTGCTTTGTATAGATCTTACTTTAGGGCTAATAGTTAAATATGGTGCCAGATAGTACCAGTGGACCAAGATAGTGCCATGCATTTTTGTGACATGTTACAAGCCACAGGAGCTAGATTCAGAGTGCCATGGGTATTGAGTACCAGATGTATATCTTCAATCCTTTAGTGCTCTTGCACATCCTGCACAATATTGATCCACAAAAAAACGTCAAAAAATGGATTTTCTCCTGCATCATAGGTGAGACACATGGGATGCTCTGCATGAAGATGCAGATCTATGTTTCACACTCTGTGGCTAAGTTTAGGCTTACTTGGCCTCTCTGGCACACTATGGCATCATTTGGCACTCATGGCTCAATGTGGCACTATCCAACAGAACAAGTCTATACACTGAGAGAAATGTGTCTGGAGCATTGTGAAGAGTAAATAAAGCAAGGAAAGCACTATTCTGAGCAACATAAGTAAGATTGAATAAAATTACCAGTAACTGTATCATACCCTGTGGCATCATTTGGCACTCATGGCTCAATGTGGCACCATCCAACGGAACAAGTCTTATGTCTTCTTGTGTGAACATACTGTGTATCAATAAGTATCAACTATTTTACCTATTCTGCTGTTTTCTCCTATATATGACTTTCCTCTGTATTTACCTGCCAATATGCTGAATCTCTTCAGATATCCAAATATGTGCTCTACCCTCACTCTGAAATGATTAAATATCTCATTGTAGAGCTTCTGCTTCCTGCTAAGCACACCATTCCTGGGCTTCCTAAAAGCTGTAATACATCCTAATCTCTGACAATCCTCTCCTATATAGGCTACGTCTGCCATACATTTCTCCCCTCTACTGAATTCAGGATGATTCTCTACCCAGAGTGCTTTGTTGTGCCTACTTCCAGCAAATGGCCAACTAAACCAGATGATGTTACCCTCAATGTCAGACAGTGCTTGAAACTTCACACAGTGTGCCTTGTACTTGCCAGAATAAAAGTGCCTCTTCCCTCTAGAAGGTATGTTAATCCTCACTGGGAAGGTATCCAAAATACTCCTGATATGGAACCTGTTGCTGAACACTCTGGGATATGGAAGTCTATTGGAGCTTCTGAACCTAGTATTCCAAGCTTGCTCTAAGTCATTCATACCCTCTGCAAGGTGGTCCTCCATTGCTGTCAGCTGGGAATGAAAGCTTCTAGGACTTTTGTTGCCATGGATGGTGGGATGAAACCTTGTAGGGCCATAGTTCTTGTAATAGCAGAGAAGCCTAACAAGGGATCTCCTTGAGTAGATTGGGGTTGATGGACCTCAGTACTTGGAATAGATCTCCTCTAGTGTGTCAAAAGGAAATCCAGTGGTAGTGATGGGATTGATGAGAAAAGACCATTGAGATGAGTAAGTCATATTAAAATTGGTGGATGATTGTATGGAGGCGGTTTGAATCAATTTGGCGCAATCTCATTATTTATCTGATTTTTAATACATTATGGTTAAATCTCCATCAATTGCCATGTATCCCGTCATTATGTCGCAAAAATCATTGCAAACAATGCCTTTGTACTTTTATTGATGCTTTAATCATAGGTCTATAATCAAATAGGAAATCTGCAATTGATGTGATCTAATCAGTGTCAATGCAATCCAAGATGCAACATGCATAATATATAGAAAATTCAACAAAAACATTAGTTTTCATATAAATATCATATAAGACCAGGTTGATGCCAATATACTGCTGTATAAGTATCCAAATCCATTGCTATGGTCCCCATACCAAGCCTCAACTCATCTTTAGTACAACCCAGACAACACCCATTCCCCAGCTCACAAGTGTGGTCGGATCCGTTTGAGTTCTTGCCAAAAGATTTTGGTATGGCCCAAGTGTTTATGATGAGCCATCATACTGATATTTGGGCACTACTGATTAATCTGGCAGAACTAGATACTTCAGAGAGTCAACAAAGATGGAAGAATTTGAGTAGAAAGCTGTGACATGAGTTCTACATCAAGATGCCAGCCAATGTATGTAAGAAGATATATAACAAGACAAGTATTGAAATCAAGAATGAGCTGAGAGTGAGGGGATTTCAAAAGAAGCTGCATGGGAACAATTTTGCGTGCAATTTGCACAGTACGGGTTGGACACATCCATTTGTGCCTCAACTTTGGGAACCAAAGAGATTTTGAATGAGTTTTTGCCTCAAGTGACTAATGTACTACGTGATATATTAGTAGAGCTAAGTGGCTTCCAAGAGCAATATAGACAGGACTCATCCAGGCAATAGTTCCAAAGTATCAGACAGAGGGTAAGTGAATACCTTAAGGAATCAGATGGTGAGCTTCAGGAGGAAGAATACACACCGCAAGCAACATTGTCCAGATCGCGCCTTGCTGGATTCCCTACCATCTCTTGCAACCACAGTGCGCCGGTGCACACCAGTCCAGACCATGCCAACACCCTTTACTAGAGCGCCCCACATCAAGTCAATGCAGGTTGGGTCAACGCGCACGCTTCAGAGCAAAACTACAAGAACTTGCCAAACTGCTCATTTAGACACAAGTCCATTGGAGCGGACCAAGTTGCGTCAACATGCAGCATCACATCAAACTCAGCCAAGGACCATCTCAACGTGTCAAGGCATGCCTGCATGTGCCGTTTTGCCTGACCATCAGCAAGTTACTTCTGGTGAACTGACTGATGATGACCAACATCAAGTGCCTCAACCACCAGAGCTCTTAGCAAGTAAAAGAACGTGTCAGCACTTGGCACTACAGGCCGGTTCAGTTGGATCAGTTGGAGCAATTCAGCGTGGCCAAGCTGCAGCATTACACTCATCAATTTGGAGGCAAAATACTGACTACAAATACACAAGTAGCCAAGATGGTAGTCAGCCAGGAAGTAGTATAGGTGTGCAAAGTGAGTCACTACCAAATGCTTCAGTAGTAATCCCTGTGAGGAAAAAACCCAGGAGAAGATGATGTGATTGCTTTGAATTGCTCAGATTTGTAATGATCCCAACAACCCATTTTTTTTGCAATTCAAATTGAGCCATTGCAAGTCAGTGATCATTGAATTTTTGATATAAGTAATATCAAGGTTGTCTCACATTTGAGACAGAACCCCTATAAATAAGCACCCTGCATATATATACGTCATCTGTATTACCAGTGCAGCTATTGGATCTGTTTTGCACCTACACAATTGCTTGCGTGCTAGCTATGACACCTTGTCCAATCACTAGGATCAGGGATTTACTTGCTCAATGGGCAAAATGGGATATTTGATGGCAAATCAGGTAGCTTTTTTAGTAGTCAATGAGCCAATTGGGGTTGCCAGCTTCAGGATACTTTTGGACCAATTAACCACTGAGATACCATCCAATTGGAGAGAGGGTAACAAATATGGTAAGTATCAGTGTAGTTTATAGTGTGATACACATTTATTTCCATTTACGTTAAAGAAACATATCCAAATACCGGATTTTACCTGCCATAATAGCGGTATCCAATTGCGCACGTGATGTAAACATTACAAGTTGGCGCAATCATCCGTGCCAACCTCATTGTGTCAGATTGTGCCATAGTGTGCAAGATTATCCCGCATAGTGCAAAATTGTCCAAGAACAATCCTGCCTTCTGGTAGCTATAATATTGCGCCCAATTGTTCTTTACAACCGCAGATTGCACCACGCACCCTGGCATGGTACAATGGAACAAGTCTAAACACTATATTTTCTCCCTCCCATGCTGTAATAGGTTTTTCTGTGGGCTTTATCTTTGGGCACTGATATTTTACTTCAAAGACTGTACAGTGTTCCTCTGCTGTTACATCAGGAAATGGCTCAATTCTTGGCAGTGATGTTGAGCTACTTGAGCTCCTTGTTTGCAGCAAAGATACTGCTTTCTCTACAAATGACATTGATTGCTCTACACCTTTTATCTGCTCATAATTTTTCTGAGCTATTGCCTGATTTTTTCCAGGCCATTACATCTATCCTATTGGTCACTGCACCTAATTGCCACATTTATACTTTAGTATGAGCTGATGACATACTTGCTAATACAGGTGGTGGTGATGTTATGATAGCTACTTGCTGGTCTTCAACTGAAGGTACTGCTGTAGCTACATTTTCATCTGCCTCAGCAATATGTTTGGCTTGTAACTCTGCAAAGATCCCCAGTTGCATACTTGACTGAAAGCCTGAGGGGTCTGCATTATTCCCTTCAGTGGGCACACTGTTCACCAGGCCTTTTTTGGTTGTAGCCCTGCTTTTTGCACTGAATGTCAAAGTAAGCTGTTGTCAAACTGTTCTACTACTACTATCAGCAGTGGGGTTTGGTTGTGAACCAGACAACTTGGCATTATTTTTTAGCATCATATATACGGAAGTGAGTCAAACCAAAGGGGAAATGGTGTTATGTATGCATGTTTATGTGGTACCACAACTTTACTTACAATGCTTACTACAGTGGGTCATTGTTGAATCTTACATTCATGTAGGTGCAATGTTTCAAATACATGACTGTCTTAAACTCTCAGGAGTATTGACTAAAAGTGACATAATATTGTCACATTGTTGAGCATCAAGCTGCCTGCCACATGGACAAGACTACATTGAATAAACATCACAAGAGAGGAGAAAAAGACCATGTGGCTATTTTAGCAAGCATCTTGGCTGTGAAGCACACAGACAGCATTCAAAGTATTGCAAGGATCATGGCCAGCGTTTTGCCACACAGGTCATATTTGACCATTTACCCATCACTACTGCACAAATAATATCTTGCTGGCCACTTGATATTTATATAACAGCATCTGGCTGTTCTTGTCACCTTGTGCAAACTGAGTCAGGTGAGCTTGTGACATCTGCAGGCTCACCCCAGTCTTCTAAATATGGCATGCAGAGTGATAGCCCTCAAGAAGCAGGCTCACTGATGGGTGGTGAGCCTATATTCTCTCACAACAGTACCCCGCATGAGCCCAGAAAAATCCCATTATGCAATGAGATAACACCTGTGGAAAAAAATGCCAAGGATACTTTATGAAGACAAGTGAGCCCAGTAATCCAGCTACTGATGAATGATGAGTTGTTGTGGCTAGAGAGGTGGTGTATTTCCATTAATATCAGTAGTGGAGGCTTTGAGGATTTACTTCTGCTTATTGCCAAAATCAATCAAGTATGCAGCTTACTGTATGCATGGCAAAAGTGAAAAACCATCATGCAGCGGGCAACATATGACCCTAAGACCATCCTGATATCAGCTTGTGTTAAAAGCTGCATGGCATTCACATCAGAAAATGTCACCATTGCAAGGTGTCCATCTTGTCAGGAATCCACCACTACTGGGTGAAAACATTGCTGACACTCTGAATATATTCTGTTAGTACCCTGTCTTAAGAAGCTCATGCAGTCCAACAAATATTGTGAAGCTATAAAGTACTCTACCTGGTGTCAATCAAGAGCAAGCATATCAGATACATTTGATGGCAAACATTACAATCAGCTAAGAGGCAAGAGCTACTTTGAAGGTATGTATAACATTGCCTTTGCCTTTGCCTTGGCACTTGACGGTTTCTCATTAAACAAATGCTCTACCAGCAAATCCTACTGGCCACTGATTCTCATCAACCTGAATCTGCTGCCTATCTTATGGTATCAGAGCATAAATTTGATGGAAGTCTCATTGGTATCTGGGCCTTAATCACAGTTCCAACTGGAAAGCTACCTGTATCCATTGCTGGATAAGTTTTGTATACTTTGCAGCAGGATAACAGTAAATGGCAGTTATGTCAAGGTGCATAATATTATCTGCATTGGAGATACCTCAACCATAAGCAAGATAGCCAACTTTTCTGGGCAAAATGGACAGTATTGTTGTTGAACATGTGAGATCCAGGTGACTTACTCCATAACTTACATAAATTATTATTACTTAAACACAAACACTGAGAACATGATCTTTCTGCAAAGAGAACATACAGAAGTCAGCATGCAATTGCAGCAAAGTTGGCAAGCTATAAGCCATTGGCCAAAAATGGAATTAATTGCAAACTAGAGATACTTAAGATAGAGGGTATGTGTTGGGGCAAAAGCTTTTCACTGAGGGAAATGCATTTGCTTTTCAACAATATCCATATACTGTTGACCAATTTGTACTTGGTGCATTTCATGCTAAATGAGCCCTTTGAGATACAGGAGAAACTTGAAATAATTGGCAAGATAGTACAGAGTATCTGCTACCTTAAGTCCTTCTCATGGGCTCCTATTACCCTATTAAAGATTATTGAGATGATCCCATCAAAAGACCATCACAAAGTTAAAGTCCTGTGACTAAGAGGTACTGATCCTGTCAGGGCGCCATCTAGAGACCGCTGAAAAATAATTTCACCCCAGATTTCACAAAATTCTAAGTCAAAATTTTTCATCACAACAATGTATAAGTGGCTTTTGTTTGGTTCCCTGCCAATTTGCTCTCTTTCTGATCTTGGACACTCTATTGCCTCCTATGTTTGTGTGCATTGATTGGCTATTGCCTCTTTTTCACACCCCTTACTTCCTGAATCAATCATTTCTCTTACTTTTCATGCGTACAACTTGATATGTTCTGGTTGAAACTTCCGTTATACCTCAATTGCCAATTGTATTGGCCTATACAAGTCCCTATGCCCTACACTAACATCATACCCAACCCCACACTCAACATGTGACTCCCTTAAAATTCACCACTCAATAAGTATTTTTGCTGTAATGCTCTGGTTCCATGACTTTGCAGGAACCCAATGGCTTTATGCCACTGTTCATTCACTGGTTCCCACATGTCCTGGTCCTCAGTTGGCACTGTAAGGTCTAGCTCCTCATCTGCCAGTCTTTGCAATAAATCCTTGAAATATTCCTGTGCATTTTCTTGAGCACTGCACTGGAAGGAGTACTGCAACCTCTTGGTGTGCCTGTTAATGTTCCAAAATTCCACTGAAGGCATTGTGATAGTCTTTTGAGCTCTTGATGTTATAGCCTTATCTGTCAGTGGGATCTCCACTCTGTGGGTTATTACTGACTGTACTTGGTGAGTGGGAGAGCTTGTAGGTCAAGTCAGCACCACTTGTTTCCAAAGAGCTTCCAATAGAAGGTAGCAAGGTAATAAAGACTTGTGTTTATTCTGTCCAAATCCTCTTGTCCCCTCACTTGGTTCAGTTGGGTGGATATATATCACTTGGGGGGGGCTTAGATAATAGACAATGTGTTATAAAATAGGGGTGTGAACACCTTCCTATTGTGGTAAGTGTTCTAACTAGATAAGGGCAGGGATAGGAGGGAGGGCAGGTGGGGGGTCATAGGGAGGATACTGGGGGACTTTGGGTAAGACTCTGGGGAGAACTCTTGGGCAAAGAGTGGGTACTGCATTTTGTACTCACATATCCTGGGGGTTAAAGGGAGCTTTGTCCTTGAAGTTCTTTGACTAACTTGCTTCTCCAGGGTTGATTTTGTTCACAGAGCATGGGGAGTCACCATGGTACCATTGCTGGTTGTCACTTGCAAGGGGGTTGCAGGCAAGTACCTGATACCATTTGGTGGCAGAGTGGGGTGTGGCTTGCGTTGCTAGAGGGATGTTTTCCACAGAGCCAAATAGTTGGCAAACCATAGGTTTCTGGGTAAGTTCCTTAGGAGAGTTGGAGAACAAGAAGAGGTGCAATAGCACAATAAAGTCTTGCATCTTTATCTTGCAAATGTTGTTGGGGCTTGTCCTTGTTGTGTTCAATATGACAGCAGGGGACCTTTTGAAGAGGGCATACACTTGGTAGGCAGTCACCTGTTGTTGGTAGCAAGTTTTTGCATCTTCCAAGACATATTGTAGTTCTTCTGTAGAAACTGTGGCGCAGTTGAGGCACTTTTGTACTTGCCTCATGGCTTCTACAGAGTCTGTAGCGGTTTCTTTGTCTTCTTGGAGTTGGACTTTGTACTGGTTCCTGAGTTGTCCTATGGTAAACCACAGTAATAGTTGTAACACAGCAACTTGGTGGATTGCATGGGTTAACTGGCTGGTGTATTTAATCCATTTGTGTATCTTCTCTATGATGGTTCCTTCTTGAAAATGAGGCTCAAGATGTTTGCAAATATCTTGGAGGAGCTCTTCAATTGGGAGGTCTACTTCTGGTGCTCTTGCGGCTTGTAACAGGTCTGCATATACCTCAACAACCATGGTACTTATCAATGGCAAGTATGCAACAAAGCAGGGGGGCTCTTGAGGTCTTGTGAGGGTGCAAGAGCTGATTCCTTGTGTCTTCTGTCTGACTGTGTCCAGTATGGATACAGGAATCAGTGTCCTTCTCCTTAATGATCAAGGAGCCTCCTCTTAGGTGGTACACAGTCTTTGTGGGTAGTATCTCCATGTTTTGTATTGCCGTGGGTAACTTGTCTTGTCCCTCTCTGATTGTGTCTTGTATCAATGTGACTGCTCCAACAAACAACTCTTCATACGTGGCTCTTGTTGCACATAATGCTTGTACCATATCTCTCCACACTTGCAGGTTGGTCTTGTTTTCAATATCATCTTGATTCTTGCTGGTGGGAGGGGTAATGCTAGTTTTGGGTGAACTGTTTCCTTTGGCGCTTTCCATATGCATTCTTTTGTTGTCCCCTTTGGGCAAACTTCCTTGTGCATATCATTTATACCAATGTCAACTAAAATCTCCTCCTAATAAACTTCATATGTATCCTGTGCCTTCCTCTATCCTTGTCCTGAAAATTGTTTAATCACACTTTAGTTTCAGTGATGATTGGTGGATCATCTTGAAGCGGTTTCAGATGGGCTGGTGCTACATTGCTGATTGTCTTATTGTTCAGGGTGATGGTGTACTTTGGCCCATGGTCAAAACTAATAACAGTGCAAGGGCCAATCCATTGGGGTGTAAATTGTGGGCAAAACTTGAGGCCTGCAACGGTTTGATTGTACCAGACTTTGTTGCCTGGTTTCCACTTTTGTCCCATTAGTTTCTCATTCTTGGGTGGAGGGGGACGGTGCTTGTCAACATTTTCAAATACTTTTATGTATAGGTGGCTGATATGGTATATCAACCTTTCTACATAGTTGTTATGTGTTGTCAGGGGACACCTTCCATCTTCAATCCAGCTTCTTCATGCCACTTGGGTCTTTGTCCATACAGAACTTTGTGCGGGGAGAAACCTGTTGTTTTATTTAGTATGGTACACATTACTAGGAGTGTCAGTGGGAGTAGCTTGGCCCATCATTGGGGAAGTTCCCAGTGGAGCTTCTCTAGTATGCAGCAACACATCTGGGTCATCCTCTTGGTTAATCCATTGGTCTGGGGGTGATACGCAGCCATGAAGACCTGTTTCATGCCCATCATTTTGCACAAATGGGCCACGGTGTTGTTGAGGAAGGAGCCACCATTGTTGGACAGGAGTATCAGAGGATATCTGTGCCAGCAGATGAGGTGTTCTAGAATGAATTAGGCGGTTGTCTTCTGGTCTTTATTTTGGACGGCTTGGGCTTCTACCCACTTTGTGAAATAATTGGTAGCAATTATTATGTATCATTCTCCTTTCTTCATTTTCATAAAGGGGCCAACAAAGTTGATCCCTACCTGGTGGAAGGGTAGGTCAAGCGGTATTGGTGTGGTTGTCCCTATCTTCTGACTCTGGTTAAATCTTTTGCAGGTGGAGCATCTTTGTAACATATTCACAACATTGGTCATCATTTTTTTTGAATAACACGTCTTTCTTAACATCTTGTATGCCATTAGGGGGTAAGTGTGTCCTAATGACATATGGCTTTCTTGTATGATTTCTTTGCGGGCAGCTACTGGGGGTACCTCAACTCTGAACTGTCCTTGGAGTAACCATAATTGGTTTTATTGTACTTTGTACTGACACCATTTCTTTTGAAAGTCTCTCTTCTGCATGTG
This sequence comes from Basidiobolus meristosporus CBS 931.73, assembly GCA_002104905.1. NCBI lineage: Eukaryota > Fungi > Basidiobolomycota > Basidiobolomycetes > Basidiobolales > Basidiobolaceae > Basidiobolus > Basidiobolus meristosporus. The sequence goes on along the minus strand of MCFE01000122.1, from coordinate 78,463 downwards.
TGTAACAATGTGTTTGGGATACTTCTCTCTTCTTTCAAAGCAGATTATGTCCTTTTAGTCATTGCTAACACAAACTTGGCAAACAAGATAGCAACTGAGGAAGTCTGTATCTTGGTGTTTCTTGCCAGCGCAATGAATTATTTTGAAATCATATTCTTGTAGTTGGAGGACCCAATGTGCTAGTTGACCGGTGTGGTGGTGTATAGGTCCAAGGGAGAGATACGTCCAACACTTCTCAAGTGTTTTGTGTGTGGGGTGTTCACTGGGTGCGATAACCTCTGGCAAAAGCTTGCTAGGAATACTTGGGTTCTGTCTCTAATCTAATGTGAAGGGGGATAAAGCCACAAGCTTGTCAAGGGAAAACTATTGAGCTACAATCCCCAACTTAGTTGGCGTCTTAACAAAAGTATGTGCTGGGTTCAGCGTCCTTTGAGATGACAATGTACTAAAGCTTCCAAAGTCAAAACAACTGTAAACTCCACCAGCAGGGACTTGATAAGAATGCAGCTGTGGTCAATAGTTACAAAGACAGAAAAGTATCTTTGCCTGTACAAGAACAAACTTGGGAAAGAATCAAATATAATAAAAGATACCTACTCTGAGTATTCCTCACAAGTAGTGCCTCCAAGGTCAGTTGGCTGTCAGCGCGGTTTCCTGGGAGTGTCCTGTGGTCTAGGGTTGGAAGTTCAGGTAGCAGCAGGTAGCAGTGATCACACTAATCAACAAGTCGGTATATTGATAAAAGGGATGATGATTTATTGTTGAGGGATAGCCTCCCTTATATACTTTTCTCACTGGCTAAGTGATTACTAATCATGGTGTTCCAGAAGGTTCCGGATATCAATAGAAATCTTAATGACATCAGAATGACCTACAAATGTTCTAAGTAGGTGCCGGAAGGTTCTAAGAGGCACAGCACATCCAACCAATCAGGAATCAGTATTCTGAAACCTGTGTAACATGGGGACACCATATTTGGTATGGAAATGGTAGGGATGGTGACACGGGTTGATCATGTGTCACGGGTACTGGCGCGGGTACTTGCCTAATATAGAAGCACTTGTAACTAGTAATCTTACATAAAGTGAGGGGTAACTTATGCAATAAGGTAAGCAGGTGTGATAGTCAACCGGCTTATGGGATAGTACTGATTGGGTAAGACAAATGGGATAAAACTAAAATGAGTGTAGTAGGGATATAGGGAAGTAGAAAATAAGGGAATGAGCACATCTGTCAGTGGGTGTCACTGTCACCCCACTACACCGGTAAAGTCTTTAGTTTTCATTAGCCAGACCAGTGTGCTGTGGTCCGTTACTATCATGAATTGGCAACCATGTATGTATGTATGGAATTGTTTCATTGAATAAACAACAGCCAGACATTCTATCTTGGTAATGGGGTAGTGACATTTGTGTTTGTTTAGCGTACGGCTCATGTAACCAATTGGGTGGAATTTGCTGGGTTGATGGTATTGTTGCAGTACAGCGCCTATACCAGTGAGACTTCCATCACAGTTAATAAAAAATCTTGCATCCCAATTGGGAAAATGTAACACTGGTGGTGACAACAAGGAATGTTTAAGCTGATCAAATGCTCTCTTTTGAGACTCCAACCACACAAAACATTGGCCTTTTTGCGTCAATTTGTATAGGGGGGGCCGTTATTGTTGCAAAGTTCTTGAAAAAGCTGCAATAGTAGCTGGCTAATCCTAGGAATCCCAACACTGCATTAATATCCTTTTGTGCAGGTGTATCTTGAACAGCTTTCAGGATGGAAGTAGATGGGTATATTCCATCTGCCAAGATCTTGTGGCCCAGGAAGAGCAATTTTGTATACAGAAACTGGCACTTCTTGAGATGTAGTTTGAGTTGGTTCTCAAGGAGGGCTGTCAGGATACATTGCACATTGTGTATATGTTCTTCTACATTGGGGGAATATATTGTGATGTTGTCCAGATACACAAGAGTGCATTCACATTGTAGATTTCCTATCACCTTGTCAATCATCCTTTGGAGCATAGCAGGGGCATTGCACAAGCCAAAGGGTAGTCAGTTCCATTTGTATAGTCCAAACAGTGTTATAAAAGCGGTTTTGGGTCAATCTTCCGGGGCTACTTCTACTTGCCAATACCCAGAGATTAAGTCAAGAGGGCTAAAATATTTAGCTCCAATTAATCTGTCCAAGAGGTTGTCTATTTGGAGTAGCAGATACATGTCCTTCTGGGTGACAGTGTTCAATTTTTGGTAGTTGATGCAAAAGCGTTGCTTTCTGTCTTTCTTTGGGACTATCACTATGGGGGAGGCCCACAGAGACTGGCTCTCTGTAATGATGTCATCTTTTAATAAAGTTTCAATTGTCTCTTTGATATAGTCTGTGTCAATTTTCAAGTTCCTATAGGCTTTTTGCTTGATGGGGTATTTGTTGGCAAGGTGGATTTGGTGATATACCCCAGGTATATGACCAATTACTTGGTTCTTAGATAATACTTGGGCAAGAAGGCATACTCCTTCTGGGAACTTGTCTTGTAATGCAGACGGTAGACCGGGGTCCACATCTAGTTCAGGGAGTTCTGCTTTTGGTTCCTGGTTTGTAGGTGGTCCTTGGTTGTTTCCGTTGACTTCCTCTAGGCAATGTCACCATGTGTTGCCTGTTGTTAACCACTAAACACTTCAGACTTTGCATTTCAAATTTTGGCGGTATCCATACTTTAGGGATCAAGATTCCTTCCAGTTGCTTGGATGCCTTTGCTGCAGTTATCATTCTTCCGCTTGCTGAATAAGCTATTGGTGTCTCCATTGCAATCAATGTCTCACTGGCAGGTGGTACTTTTATCACCTTTCATGTGATGATTGGAGACTGTGACGGTTTCACTTCTTTAATTGTTACACTGTTACTACATGCCTTGCTTGCATTGGTGATATGAATCAGTGGGATACTCTTGGGTATCCCATCTGAGCTCAGATGCACTGTAAAGTATATGCATCTTATGTTAGATAAACCAACTCTCACCAATGAGTAAGTTGTTGGCTGCAACAGGTAGAACCACAACATCTTGATGTATAATCAAGTTGCCTAGCCAGATGGGGCAATTAGGCACCACTCCTACTGTTGTGTCCAGTTGGTCATTCACTAGCCATACCTGAATGGTGTTGTTGGGGACTATATTTAACTTTGGACATTTTGCTAATGAATCTGACATGATCAACATAGAGGATCCTGTGTCAATAAGGGCAAGAATCTCCTTATTCTCTATACATGCCTTTACATATGTACCTTTATTTGATTTTTGCAGGACCATGTGGTTGACATGAAGGGTTGTTATCTCCTTCAATCCCTCTATCCGTTCCTTGACCAGAGCTGGGGCCAGTCCTAGTAAATTGGTTATTGGGAGGGTTGCCTTGATTTACTCTAGTACCTTCATTATGGGGAATAGGCCATGGGAAGATGTACTAGCATTCTTTATTTGTTTCAATACTTCTTCCCAAGGCTCATTGTGTACCTCTTCACCTAATTCCGCATTCTTTCCTTTTGACAGAACCTCTACTACAGGTTCTTTTGCCTCTTCTCTAGAAGCATCATGATGACGCTTCTTCTTCTGTACTTCAACTGTTCTGACCAGAGGGCTTAAATTGACTGAGTCCTGTTGACCTCCTTGCAAGGAACTCTGTCTTTTGATACCTTCTTCTCTTTTGTGTCTGGTACAGGTTCTTGTCCATACCGTTTTTCACATTTGTGTGCTTGGTGGCCTACTTCTCTACATACATAACACAGGTACTGTTGTCACAGTTGTTGCATCTGTTGGGTCAGGGCTTGAACCTGGGCCTTTAAATCTACAAGAGCTTCCCAGAGCTTATCACCTTCTTTGGGGACTTCTTGGACATTGTTGATTGAGAGTTCTTGGACCTTTTGCTATAGTTCCTCTAATTCACAATCTTTTAGGGAGGCAATGCTTCCTTTCTTATAGGGGCTCCCTGTCCTTCATTCATTTCTATCATTATAGGGTAGCCCCCATAGCAAGAAGACTCCTTGTACTTGTTTGACCAACTCTTGCAATGTTTTACATCACTGTTGTTCTTTGGATGCCCTACATCTCACTCTGTCAACTAAGCCCATGATGTTATACCTCATGAGCTGCTGTTTGGCAATTTTGTCCTTTGGGAGACATTGAACGTGTTGGAGAAGCAATTCAGTGTAGGCTTCATAGCTCTCACTGCTTTTCTTCTGTGAGGACAGTAGAAGGAACTTGTAGTGGTATCCTTTGGCATATAGAAATCGTGTCTTGTAGGCTTCTTCTAGTGCATCCCAGTTGTCTTTAACTGTGTCTTCCAACCCATAATGCCATTGCCATGCTGACCCTTTCATATGTCTTGCAAAATCCCTTACTTTCTTATCTTCATCCCAACCCACATCAACCACAACTCTCTCAATCTTATCAAAACACTCAAGGGCTTTCTTTCTCTTTCCCTGGTACATTTTTAGTTTGATTGTAGTAGTCATTATCTCACTTGTACTTATTTGCGCAGAGACAGCACCAAATATGTGGGCTACTACTGACTGTACTTGGTGAGTGGGAGAGTTTGTAGGTCAAGTCAGTACCACTTGGTTCCAAAGAGCTTCCAATAGAAGGTAGCAAGGTAATAAAGACTTGTGTTTATTCTGTCCAAATCCTCTTGTCCCCTCACTTGGTTCAGTTGGGTGGATATATATCACTTGGGGGGGCTTAGATAATAGACAATGTGTTATAAAATAGGGGTGTGAACACCTTCCTGTTGTGGTAAGTGTTCTAACTAGATTAGGGCAGGGATAGGAGGGAGGGCACATGGGGGAATCATAGGGAGGATACTGGGGGACTTTGGGTAGGACTCTGGGGAGAACTCCTGGGTGAAGAGTGGGTACTGCATTTAGTACTCACACACTCTGTCAACAATGGATTCTGATCTTGTCAGGACACTGTCCAGAGACCATTGAAAAATAATTGCACCCCAGATTTCACAAAAAACTTTGTCAAAATTTCTCATCACAACAATATATAGGTGGCTTTTGATTGGTTCCCTGCCAATTTGCTCACTTTCTAATCCCAGGCACTCTATTGCCTCCTACATTTGTGTGAATTGATTGGCTATTGCCTCTTTTTCACACTCCTTACTTCCTGACTCAATATCCCAGGCAGAGAGAGCAGTATCTTTGCTGCAAAGAAGGAACTCAAGTAGTTCAATGTAACAGCAGAAGAATGCCGTACAGTCATTGAAGCACAACAACAGTGCCCAAAGATAAAGCGCACAGAAAAACCTCTCACAGCATGGGAGGGAGACAATGTGTTGTTTATACCAAAGCCCAAAAATGAAAAGACATTGAAGATCTGTGAAGCCATTGAGTGCAATGATGAAGTGTGGGCTAATATTCAAGAGGCTGTCAGAAGTCTAGCACACCATCACCTTAAGGCCAGCATACCATGGGACTATCAGAAACTTGAGGCCAAGCAGAATGCACTTGACTTGTTCCATGAGCATTATCCAGGATTCAAACAGGCAAATGGATCTTGGGCCAGCATTGGGTATGCTGAGAAAGTATCTTAAGAATAGCAGAAACTATTAAAGGCAGAAGAAAAAGGGTGCAATGGCTAAAAACCAGCTGCTTCCTCAAGAGCCCATTACAAGCAGGGCCAAAAGCTTCAGACAAGTGTCAAAGAAACATCAGGTAGCTGGAACAGTGCCAATTAGGGAAACAGATGCACCAGCACACCATTTGTCAAGTAAAAAGCATGGTATCTCTCAAGAAGCACCCAGTTAAAGTAGCAGTGAAGGACCTGGCAGTGATAAGAACCAGCTGTTTCTACAGGAGCCTGTCACAGCTACAGTTGAGAGCTCAAAATAAGCAGAAAAGATATATCAGGTTGCCAGAAGAGTGCTAGAAAGGGACAAGCAGGCCAAAACAGATGCGTCAGAGCAGAATTTGTCCAGGAGAAACATAGTTCTTTACAAGAAGAAATCAGTCAAAGTAGCAGTGAAAGACCATGCAGTGATAAAGAAAAAGGTAAAGGGAAAAATGTCTACCAAATCCTGAGACAGGGAGGCATGCAAAAGAAACTGCAGTTCTTGCCAATTAACACCACAAGCCAGGAACAGACTGAATCCCAACATAGCCAAGAAGAATTACCAACAAGAAAACAGCTGTTTTCACAAGAGTTGGAAGTGCAGCCAGTGGTTATGAATAGACACAAGGCAGGAGAGTAGAGCTAGGCAAGGCAGGACCAGGAAAGGACTTAGGTGTGGATCATCAAGGCAAGGTGGATTTCCAAGGCAAGGCTGTTTATTCAAGACCTGTGTTTATCAGACTGAGGAATACCTAAGGGGGGATAGGACTATATATACTTTTTGGCTATACTGATGCCGAGAGATATAAGCTAATACTAATGGGATTGTGGGGTGAGGCACAGCAATGGTGCTGGGGATAATGACATAGATGACACGGCACTGAGACAGGATGGGGAAATGGATTGGGTCACCTGATCATGTGACTAAGTCATGTGACCTGGTATTTCCATATATGGTACTGGACTATGAAAAATACAATGGAAAGCTTCCATGCAATGTTCCATTGTGTAAGAATGGTTTGGAATGGTCAGGAACTTTCTGGAAGGTGGTAGAAGGTTCCAGAAGGAATCTCTTAGAAATTGAGCTAGGAAGCTGAGACTTAGCATGGGTGTTCATGGTTGTCATGTGATCATGACACCAGTTGAGCTACACTCCAGCAGATAGATGAATTTGCTGAAAAAGGCAATTTGTCTACCACAGCCTCCACAGCCTCCATTGTTGACGGAGTGGAGATCCCACTGACAGACAAGACTACAATGTCAAGAGCTTGAAAGACAATCACAATGCCTTCAGTGGAGTTTTAGAACATTAATAGGCACACCAAGAGGTTGCAGCACTTCTTCAAGAGCAGTGCTCAAGAAAACACACTGGAATATTGCAAGGATTTATTGCAAAGACTGGCAGATGAGGAGCTAGACCTTGCAGTGCCAGCTGAAGACCAGGACATGTGGAACCAGTGAATGAACAGTGGCATAAAGCCATTGGGTTCCCACCAAAGTCATGGAACCAGAGCATTACAGCAGAAATACTTATTGAGTGGCGGATTTTAATGGAGTTACTTATTGAGTGTGGGGTTGGGCTTAATGTTAGTGTAGGGTATAGATGTTGTAAAAATTTGTAATTCCACCTAAATATTCACCTAACGTAGTCACTTAGATCATTACCTTCAAATCCTAGAGAATACTGACCAAATTCCTTGTTGGATTTACTTAGAATATTCTCACCAAAATACCAGGTACCCAGAAAATGAAAATTCTCAAAGTTGTCCAAACAGCCCCAAACTTTGCACACATGCTCTTAGGACCTTCCTTAACCTATTCTATATGTTTGTAATGTCACAACCAGGTAAAAGTTTAAATACTACTTTTACATTCAATAAATCATCAAGTGAAAACCACATAATCTACTTGATCTCCAAATCACTTCCAATATCTCCAAGACTCTTACAGCAGGTTATGAGCCCCAAGCTGTCACTCTCTGCAATGTCTACTACTGCTATTACTGGAATTTTTCCCTCTGCTGAAAAGTTGGATGGGTCTAACTACCACGTGTGGAAGGTGAAGATGAAGATGCTGCTGCAAGAAAGAGGACTTTGGGATATTGTCATGGGAGAAGAATGCCCTCCTAAAAACGTGGGAGAGGAAGCCTTAAAGTACCAGAAGAAAGAACAAAGTGCCTTTAACTGCATTTACCTTAATGTCAAGGACAATTTGCCAATTCAATGCTCAAGAACAAAAACGGCAAAGAATGCCTGGAAAGCATTGGAAGACACCTACCAGTCATGTTCAGCTGCCAAGAAATGTATCTGAGACAAAATTTCTTTACTACAAAGATGCTGCCAGGAGAAGAAATGAAAAATCTAATCAACAGAATTACCCTGCTGGTAGATGAGATGGAATCTGTGGGCGTACCAACTACTGATGAGGATATGATAGTTACCATCCTGAATAGCCTGACAGCCAAGTTTCAGGGCCTTGTATCAGCCCTAGAGTCCAGAATGGAAGATTTGACCTTAAATTACGTATATGAAAGGCTCCTGGATGAAGAATTAAGAAAATCAAGCGCTGTAGTGGGTTGACAGTGACACCCACTGACAGATGTGCTCATTCCCTTATTTTCTACTTCCCTATATCTCTACTACACTTATTTTAGTTTTATCCCATTTGTCTTACCCAATCAGTACTATCCCATAAGCCGGTTGACTATCACACCTGCTTACCTTATTGCATAAGTTACCCCTCACTTTATGTAAGATTACTAGCTATAAGTACTTCTATATTAGGCAAGTACTTGCGCCAGTACCCGTAACACATGATCAGTCCGTGTCACCATCCCTACCATTTCCATACCATATATGGTATCCCCATGTTACACAGGTTTCAGAATACTGCTTCCTGATTGGTTGGATGTGCTGTGCCTCTTAGAACCTTCCAGCACCTACTTAGAACATTCTTAGTTCATTCTGATGTCATTAAGATTTCTATTGATCTCCGGAACCTTCTGGAACACCATGATTAGTAATCACTTAGCCAGTGAGAAAAGTATATAAGGGAGGCTATCCCTCAACAATAAATCATCATCCCTTTTATCTATATACCAACTTGTTAATTAGTGTGATCACTGCTACCTGCTGCTACCTGAACTTCCAACCCTAGACCACAGGACACTCCCAGGAAACCACGCTGACAGCCAACTGACCTTGGAGGCACTACTTGTGAGGAATACTCAGAGTAGGTATCTTTTATTATATTTGATTCTTTCCCAAGTTTGTTCTTGTACAGGCAAAGATACTTTTCTGTCTTTGTAACTATTGACCACAGCTGCATTCTTATCAAGTCCCTGCTGGTGGAGTTTACAGTTGTTTTGACTTTGGAAGCTTTAGTACATTGTCATCTCAAAGGACGCTGAACCCAGCACATACTTTTGTTAAGACGCCAACCAAGTTGGGGATTGTAGCTCAATAGTTTTCCCTTGACAAGCTTGTGGCTTTATTCCCCTTCACATTAGATTAGAAACAGAACCCAAGTATTCCTAGCAAGCTTTTGCCAGAGGTTATTGCACCCAGTGAACACCCCACACACAAAACACTTGAGAAGTGTTGGACATATCTCTCCCTTGGACCTATACACCACCACAGCGCCAATAAGACGGAAGAAGAAAATGCTTTAATAAGCAATGATAACCAACAAAGGAGGTACCCAAGACCCTACAAAGGCAACAGCAATATATTTTGCAACTACTGCAAAAGGAAAGGACACACATCAGACCGGTGTCTCAAAAAGAGAGATTATAAGCAAAAGAAGCTTGAATATGGAAATGCTGCAACAACTGAAGATAGATTATTCATATCTGCACTAAATATGACCACAAACAAGGATTCTGAGACATAGTATATTGACTCTGGAGCTTCTCAACACTTTACACACCAAAAAGAACTTTTTACTCAATATCAAGAAATTCCAATTAAGAAGGTTTTCATGGGTGACAATAGAACACTTGATGTAGTGGGAGAAGGAACTATCCAAGTAAACCTTAGAAGCAGTGAAGGAAGCCATACACTGACCTTTAAAGAAGTACTCTATGTACCAGAAAAAGCCAAGAACCTACTCTCTGTAAGCAAGGCCACAGCAGAAGGACTCAGTTTCAGTTTTGACAATTCTGGATGCAGGATCACTGATCAAAATGGTGCCCATATTGCTTTGGGCATCAGAGAGCAGAATCTATACAAGTTGACCTATATCCTATCATATCTGGAAGCCGATATAAGTAACTTAAATGAAGAAACACCAATGCTTTGGCACAGGAAATTTGGGCACATCAATTTTGATTATTTGCGTAAAATGATCAAAGATCAGCTAATTTCTGGAGTGAAAATTGATCCCCCAACTAATTTGGAGCACTGTGAAGCCTGCATATATGGGAAACAAGCCAGACAACTGCTCAAGAGCTCTGAGTTAATCAAAACTAAGCAAAAATTAGATCTAATTCTCTCAGATCTGTGCAGACCTATGCAAAATTTATCCTTAGGCAGGATGAAGCATTTAATCACTTTTATTGATGATTATACAAGATACATATGGGTCTACTTCATGGAGAGAAAGGAAGAAGCTCTGTCTAAGCTCAGGGAGTTTAAAGCCATGGTGGAGAGAGAAACTGGTGAAAAAATCAAGAAAATATGCTCTGACAATGGTGGAGAATATACCTCAAAACTCTTCATCCACTTCTGCAAAATTCATGGGATAAAGCAAGAGACTACTGTACCATACTCCCCACAGCAAAATGGAGTAGCAGAATGTGCTAACGGATCAATAATTGATATGGCAAGATCTATGACCCATGATCAAAAATTATCCTATGATTTTTGGGCAGAATCAGTGGCCACTGCTGTATATTGTAAAAATAGGAGTTATAACAGAATACTTTGTGATTCTACTCCATTTGAAGCATGGTATGGAAACAGACCAAGTGCAGAACATCTAAGAATATTTGGGTGTACAGCATATGCCAAAAAACTGGCCGGAAATCAGTCAAAATTTGAGCCAAAAAGTGTAAAATGCATATTTTTGGGCTACTGCAATGAGAGTAAGACATATAGACTCTACACTACCAAAGCAAAGAAGCTAATCAAGTCCAGGGATGTGTTGCTTGATGAAAATTCAAAATTTCACAAAATATGACATCAGATGATGACAAAAATTTGATCTCAAGTCCACCAATTGTCAGGATTGAATCAGAGCAAAACAATGAAAATGTTTCACTCCAGAGGACTCTACAACCGTGGTTTAGCCAGAATCAGTGCCCAGGAATATCCCAGAAGTGATCATTCCAGTATCAAATGCCCAGAGATCAAATTGGACAAGAAATAGCCCAAATTACTATATCAATGAGGGTACAAATTTAGCCTATGCCTATTCAGTCCATATTGATGAGCCCCAGACTGTAAAAGAGGCCCTAAATAGCCCTCAAACAAAGTTTTGGAGATCTGCATTGACTGAGGAATATCAGGCCCTGATGGAAAATCAAACTTGGGACTTGGTCAAATTACCAATCAACCAAAAATCAATTGGATGCAGATGGGTCTTCAAGACAAAATACAAGGCTGATGGTACAATTGAAAGATACAAAGCAAGACTTGTATCCAAAGGATACTCTCAAACAAAAGGACTTGACTATACTGAGACCTTTGCACCGGTAGCCAAGTTTAATATTGGCTATTGCAGCCAAATATAAGTTTTTTATTCATCAAATGGATGTAAAAGCTGCATTTTTGAATGAAGAACTTGATGAGGACATGTATATGGACCAGCCTGATGGGTTTGTTGACCAAGATAACCCCCATTTGGTCTGCAAGCTTAAAAAGTCACTATATGGTCTCAAACAATCACCAAGAGCCTGGAATTGCAAGATAGATTCTTATTTGGAATATTTGAGTTTCAAAAGAAGTAATGCTGACTATAGTATATACTATAAGCCAGATAGAGCAAATCCAGTTCTATTAGCTCTATATGTGGATGATCTTATTATAGCCACCAATAACCTAGAAACATTGGAAGAAACTAAATCCAGCCTATCTAAGGAGCTCAAGATGTCTGATTTAGGAGAACTTAGTTACTACTTAGGGATTAAGTTCTCTATAGACAGAAGTACCCAGACTTTCACCCTAAGCCAATCCAAGTATATTCAAGATATACTAAAGAAGTACCAAATGGAAGACTGTAACCCAGCAGCTACCCCAATGGAGACAAACCTTAACTTGGTCAAAACTCAACCAAATCAAGAGAGCTTGGTGCCATCTGAAAGCCCTGACTTTCCTTATCAATCTATGGTCAGCAGTCTGATGTATATCATGCTTGGAACACGTCCAGATATCTCATATTCAGTGGGAGATGTCAGCCAATATAATCAGAACTATGCATCTGATCATATTGCAGCAGTTAAGCGGATTTTTAGATACCTAAATGGAACTGCTGATATTTGCTTAAGATACACTTATAAGGACTCAGAACAAGATCTTGTGGGATACTCTGATGCAGATTGGGGATGAAATTTAGAAGACAGAAGATCCACCACAGGATACACCTTTCTTTACTGTAAAGGAGCAATTTCATGGAACTCAAGAAAGCAACCAATTGTAGCACTTTCCACCACAGAGGCAGAGTATATGGCAGCCTGTGAAGCTACAAAAGAAGCAATGTGGTTAAGAAAGCTTTTTAAAGATCTAGGCCTATGTCAAAAAACACCTATTACTTTATTTCAAGATAATCAAGGATGTATACAATTAGGTAGAAATCCAACTTTTCATGCTAGAACCAAGCACATAGATATTAGACACCATTTCATACGTGAAGCTATAGAGAATAACTTAGTTAGCTTAGTTTACTGTCCTACAGATGAAATGATTGCAGACATATTTACCAAACCATTAGCAACAGACAAGTTTGAATATCTAGGTCAAAATTAGGAATAGTCAGTATGAACATTTAGCTGAGTGGGAGTGTTGTAAAATTTGTAATTCCACCTAAATATTCACCTAACTTAGTCACTTAGATCATTACCTTCAAATCCTAGAGAATACTGACCAAATTCCTTGTTGGGATTTACTTAGAATATTTTCACCAAAATACCAGGTATCTAGAACATGAAAATTCTCAAAGTTGTCCAAACAGCCCCAAACTTTACACACATGTTCTTGGGACCTTCCTTAACCTATTCTACATGTTTGTAATGCCAAGACCAGGTTAAAGTATAAATACTATTTTTACATTCAATTAATCATTAAGTGAAAACCACATAATCTACTTGATCTCCAAATCACTTCCAATATCTCCAAGACTCTTACAACAATAGAGGCTTGTATAGGTCAATACAATTGGCAATTGAGGTACAACTGAAGTTTCAGCCAGAATAAATCAATTTGTACGCATGAAAAGTAAGAGAAACAATTGATTCAGGAGGTTAGGAGTGTGAAAAAGAGGCAATAGCCAATCAATGCACACAAACATAGGAGGCAATAGAGTGTCCAAGATCAGAAAGAGAGTTGCAGGTACTACCATATCCCAATCTCATCAAGAATATTACCTTCAAGTCCGTCATGGATGTGATGAGTTGGTCCATGGAGGACAGCCAGGAAGAGTTGGAAAACACTGAGGACAGATGTGCACATTGAGACACCTATGCCTAAGGCATTAGAAAGCTAAGCAGCCCCAATGTGTGGGTAACCAGTTAAGTAATGCAAAGCTTGGTTAGGTGCAAGAAGCAACTAATTTTTTTCAGGAAAGCTCTACCAAAGTATGCCAGATTTCTCTTGGTCACAAGCCAATTTCCACAGCATTGAATGCAGAATTTCACATACAAGAGCCAGAGTGCACCTATGAGGGGGATTAGAAATCAGCAGGGAGAAGTTATATATTGGCTAAGTGCCAAAGAGTATTCTGCAGATATTTAAGTGGTATTTATGGCAAAAGTGGTGGCATCTTAGTATATATTTGTAAGATGAATATGTTGTCAGCAATGCAAGGTATCTGGCAACTGTGCAAGTATCACACTCAAAAGTTGTAAAGTTGAGGTGATAGAAGTACATCAACTGTAGCTGGTGTGCATGTATATAGGGGTCATTAATCTGGAGGCCATTTTTTTTGGCTCAGCCTATACTTGGAGTACCTGTTGTGGTAGTGGGTGAGCTGATTGTGATGGTGTTTTGCTGAATCTACAGCTAAATAGGTAAATAAACTCAACAATGTTCAAATGGTCCTTGCATGTGATTTCAATGTTATACTTAAGGTACTGTAGTGGCCTACATTTATTTGCGCAGATGCAACCAGCCAGTGCATCCAATTGCCACAGATGAAAAAAACTTGTTAGTATCTTGATAGCCTTGATATTGACATCTGTTGGTGTTATAATGGCAGTATGGTGGCCTACAGCTAGTGATGGTTTATGCTAGCATACATACTTACCAAATAGTATATCTGTTTGCCACCTCCCCTTGCACCATTGAAATATACCATTAGAGAATACCCCAATTATCTCACTATAAGATTGTGAGAGGGGTCAGTATTCCCAGCTGAAGGCATGAAGATGGCCCTGTTGCCGGATCTCAACAGCAGATCTGGGTCAGATCCACCCACAGGATGAAATCATTTATTCTAGGGAGTCATTGTGCCAAATTGGCATTACTGATCTGTTTCTGCATGAATATTTCAACAATGTCAACATGTGGCTCATAATGCTTCCAATGTACTCAGAGTAGAAGTTGCTTTTGAAGGTCTCTTGAACAAATACATATCTAGTTCATCCAGTCCTTGCATTTGTATTGATGAATAGGCATATGAATATAAATTGGAGCTCATGAGAAACACTTTGGGTAGTACTTACTCTGTGATATCTTAACAATTGCTTCAAGTTCTTCTGGTATCTCAAAGTGCTCATTTCACTTGTAGTATCCATGAAAAGCTGATCAATAGTGAAGTGATACTGTTGCAGAACAAGTGCATTACCCCTTGTGGAAAGCTTTTGCTTCAATGGATCCCCACTATGTTTAGTGTCTCTCAATTCTATTTGCTTCCATGTTCTGTGTAGTAGATGGTAGCTTGCCTGCTTTGCTGCAATTGTATACCAACTTCTCTATGTTCTCTCCATAAGAAGATAAGCTTATTAATGTTGGTGCTTGGATAAATATAATGGGTATCAGTGTTGCAGTAAGTCCCCTAGATCTTGCACATTTGTCATCAATACCTTTCTGTGTACCCAGAAAAGCCAGCTATCTTTGCTGATGGTGAGGTATCCACAATGCAGATAATAATATTCACTTTGACATAAGTGTTATCTACTTGTGTCCTACTGTAAAACATACAAAATTTACTTAGCAATAGATGTAGGGGGCTATCCAGGTTGAACAGTGATTTAGGCCCAGATACCAGTGAGACTACCATCATATTCTTGCTCTGATACAGTAGGATAGGTGGCAGACTCAGGTTGATGAGAATCAGTGGCCAGCAGGATTTGCTGGTACAGTACTTGTTTAATGAGAATTCATCAAATGCTAAGGCAAAGGCATGGTCATATATACCTTGAAAGTAGCTCTTGCTTCTTTGCTGTTTGTAATGTTTGCCATCAAATATATCTGATATGTTTGTGCTTGCTTGATACTGGGTAGAGTACTTTATAGCTTCACAATACTTGTTGGACAGCATGAGCTTGTTTAGACAGGGTATTAATGGAATATATCCAGGGTTTGAATAATATTTCCACTCAATGGTGGTGGATTCCTGACAAGATGGACACCTTGCAATGGTGGCATTTTTGGATGTGAATGCCATGTAGCAGTTAACAAATGCTGGAATATGGACAGTCTCTAGGTCATATGCTGCCAGCCACATGATGGTTGTCCACTTGTACCATGTACATGGTAAGTTGCATCCAAGAATGATTTTGGCAAGAAGTACTAATAAATCCTCAAGGCCCCCATTACTGATATTAGTGGAAACTCCTTGTTGGGATTTACTTGGAATATTTTCACCAAAATATCAGGTACCCAGAGCATGAGAATTCTTGAAGTTGACTAAACAGCACCAAACTTTGAATACATGTTCTTGGGACCTTCCAAAGCCTACTTTGCATATTTGCTATGCCAGGACCATGTAAAAGTATCAATATTACTCTTACAGTCAATAAATCATTGAGTGAAAGTCACCCAATCACTTTCAATATCTCCAAGACTCTTACAACAGTAGCACTGTTATATTACTTTTTTGTCAATATTCATGCAAGTGTAATACAGTCCTGTATATGAGACATTGCATCTACACAAATGTAAGATGCAATGATGACTCACTATAGTAAGCATTATAAATAAAGCTGTGGCATCACATAAACATGTGCAATTATCACTAGTTCCCCTTTTCTGACCCACTTCCATGTATATGCTGCCAAAAATAAAGCAAAGTTGTATGGTTCCCAACCAAACATTACCACAAACAACTGCTGAAAAGCAGCTGGACTGCAGCTTGCTTTAATATTCTGTGCAATAAGTGGGGCTATGTGCAAAAAAGGTCACATTGACAGTGTGCCCACCAAAGGTAATAATGCTGACTCCTCAGGATCTCAGTCAAATGAGTAATTGTGAAGCTCTGTGAAGCTGCCAGCTGACTATAATGATCAAGCAAATGAGAATGTAGCAAAAGTGGTACCTCTGGTGGAAAACCAGCAAATGACCAACCTAACATTACCACCACCAGTATTAGCAAGGATATTGTCAGCTCATACCAAAATATCAAAGAGTCAATTAAGTGCAGTGGCCAATAGAATAGATGCAATGGCTCATGGAAATCAGGAAATAGCTCAGAGACAGGATGAGCAGAAAATACAAGTAGAACATTTGATATCCCTAGTAGAGAATGCAGTTACTTTGCTGCATAGAAGGAACTCAGGTATCTCAATGTCATGGCCAAGAATCAACCCATTTCTCAATGTAACAGCAGAGGAACACTGTATATTCTTTAAAGCACAGCTACAGTGCTCAGAAATAGAGCCCACAGAAAAACCTATCACAGCATGGTAGGAAGAGATTGTGATATTTATACCAAAGCCTAAGATTCAAAAGACATTGAAGATCCATGAAGCTGTTGAGTGCAATGATGAAGAGTGGGCTAATATTCAAGAGGCTGTACAGAGTCTAGCATACCATCACCTTAAGGTTGGCATATCATGGGACCATCAGGAATTCAAGTCTTAGCAGAATAAAAGTCAAAATGCAAGAACTACCATATCCCAATCTTGTCAAGAATTTTACCTTCAAGCTCATGATAGATGTGATGAGTTGGCACATGGAGGACAGCCAGGTAGAGTTGGAAAATACTGAGGACAGTTGTGCACATGGAGACACTTGCGTACCAGGTTATGGTCCATACAGTCAAAAACCCTTGATCTTGTTGTCTGTGGAGTAAGAACTGTTGTAAGAGCCTTGGAGATATTGGAAGTGATTGGGAGTACAAGTTGATTATGTGGTTTTCACTGAATGATTTAGTGAATGTAAAAGTAGTATTTATAGTTTTACTTGATCTTGGCATAACAAACACATAGAATAGGTTAAGAAAGGTCCCAAGAACATATGTGCAAAGTTTGGGGCTGTTTGGACAACTTATCCAATTTTCATGTTCTGGGTAAATATTCTAAGTAAATCCCAACAAGGAATTTGGTCAGTATTCTCTAGGATTTGAAGGTAATGATCTAAGTGACTAAGTTAGGTTAATATTTAGGTGGAATTACAAATTTTACAACACTCCCACTCAGCTAAATGCTCATACTGACTAGTCCTAATTTTGACCTAAGATATTCAAACTTGTCTATTGCTAATGGTTTGGTAAATATGTTGGCAATCATTTCATCTGTAGGACAGTAAACTAAGCTAACTAAGTTATTCTCTATAGCTTCATGTATGAAATGATGTCTAATATCTATGTGCTTGGTTCTAGCATGAAAAGTTGGATTTCTACCTAATTGTATACATCCTTGATTATCTTGAAATAAAGTAATAGGCGTTTTTTGACATAGGCCTAAATCTGTAAAAAGCTTTCTTAACCACATTGCTTCTTTTGTAGCTACACAGGCTGCCATATACTCTGCCTCTGTGGCAGAAAGTGCTATGGTTGGTTGCTTTCTTGAGTTCCATGAAATTGCTCCTTTACAGTAAAGAAAGGTGTATCCTGTGGTGGATCTTGTGTTTTCCAAATTGTGTCCCCAATCTGCATCAGAGTATCCCACAAGATCCTGTTCTGAGTCCTTATAAGTGTATCTTAAGTAGATATCAGCAGTTCCTTTTAGGTATCTAAAAATCCGCTTAACTGCTGCAATATGATCAGATGCATAGTTCTGATTATGTTGGCTGACAACTCCCACTGAATATGCAATATCTGGACATGTTCCAAGCATGATATACATCAGACTGCCAACCATAGATTGATAAGAAAAGTCAGGGCTTTCAGATGGCACCAAGCCCTCTTGACTTGGTTGAGCTTTGACCAAGTTAAGGTTTGTCTCCATTGGGGTAGCTGCCAGTTTACAGTCTTTCATTTGGAACTTCTTTAGTATATCTTGAATATACTTGGATTGGCTTAGGGTAATAGTCTGGGTACTTCTGTCTATGGAGAACTTAATCCCTAAGTAGTAACTGAGTTCTCCTAGATTGGACATCTTGAACTCCTTAGATAGGCTGGATTTAGTCTCTTCCAATGTTTCTAGGTTAGTGGTGGCTATAATAAGATCATCCATATATATATATAAGACCCATTGGTATCCAATTGATTTTTGGTTGATTGGTAATTTAACCAAGTCCCAAGTTTGATTTTCCATCAGGGCCTGATATTCCCCAGTCATTGCAGATCTCCAAAACTTTGTCTGAGGGCTATTTAGGGCCTCTTTTACAGTCTGGGGTTCATCAATATGGACTGAATAGGCATAGGCTAAGTTTGTACCCTCATTGATATAGTAATTTGGGCTATTTCCTGTCTGATTGGATCTCCAGGCATTTGATACTGGAATGATCACTTCTGGGATATTCCTGGGCACTGATGATGGCTGGACCATGGTTGTAGAGTCCTCTGGAGTGAAAAAGCTTTCATTGTTTTGCTCTTATTCAATCCTGACAATTGGTGGACTTGAGATCAGAATTTTATCATCATCTGATATTGGTTTTTGTGAAAATTTTGAATTTTCATCAAACAACACATCCCTGGACTTGATTAGCTTCTTTGCTTTGGTATTGTCAGAGTCTGTATGCTTTACTCTCATTGCAGTAGCCCAAAATTATGCATTCTTCATCTTTTGGCTCATATTTAGATTGATTTTGGGGCAGTTTCTTGGCATATGCTGTACACCCAAATATTCTTAGATGTTCTGCACTTGGTCTGTACCCATACCATACTTCAAATGGAGTAGAATCATGAAGTATTCTGTTATAACCCTATTTTTAAGGTATAAAGCAGTGTCAACTGATTCCACCCAAAAATCATAGGATAATTTTTGACCATGGATCATAGATCTTGCCATATCAATTATTGATCTGTTAGCATGTTCTGCTACTCCATTTTGCTGTGGGGAGTATGGTACAGTAGTCTCTTGCTTTATCCCATGAATTTTGCAGAAGTGGATGAAGAGTTTTGAGGTATATTCTCCAGCATTGTCAGAGCATATTTTCTTGATTTTTTTGCCAGTTTCTCTCTCCACCATGGCTTTTAACTCCCTGAACTTTGACAGAGATTCTTCCTTTCTCTCCATGAAGTAGACCCATGTGTATCTTGTATAATCATCAATAAAAGTGATTAAATACTTCATCCTGCCTAAGGATAAATTTTGCATAGGTCTACACAGATCTGAGTGAATTAGATCTAATTTTTTCTTAGTTTTGACCAACCCAGAGCTCTTGAATGGTTGTCTGGCTTGGTTCCCATATGTGCAGTCTTCACAGTGCTCCAAATTAGCTGGGGGTCAATTTTTACTCCAGAAATTAGCTGATCTTTGATCATTTTGGGCCAATGATCAAAATTGATGTGCCCAAATCTCCTGTGCCAAAGCATTGGTGTTTCTTCATTCAAGTCACTTATATTGGCTTCCATATATAATGGAATATAAGTCAACTTGTATAGGTTCTGGTCTCTGATACCTGAAGCAATATGGGCACCATTTTGGTCAGTGATCTTGCATCAAGAATGGTCATAGCTGAAACTGAGTCCTTCTGCAGTGGCCTTGCTTACAGATAGTAGATTCTTGGCTATCTCTGGTAAATAGAGTACTTCTTTAAAGGTCAGTGTACGGCTTCATTCACTGCTTCTTAGGTTTACTTGGATAGTTCCTTCTCCCACCGCATCAAGTGTTCTATTGTCACCCATGAAAACCTTCTTAATTGGAATTTCTTGATATTGGGTAAAAAGATCTTTTTGATGCGTAAAGTGTTGGGATGCTCCAGAGTCAATATAACATGTCTGATAATCCTTGTTTGTGGTCATATTTAGTGCAGATATGAATAGTCTATCTTCAGTTGTTGCAGCATTTACATATTCAGGCTTCTTTTGCTGATTATCTTTCTTTCTGAGACACCGGTCTGATGTGTGACCTTTCCTTTTGCAGTAGTTACAAAACAGGTTGTTGTTGCCTTTGTAGGGTCTTGGGTACCTCCTTTGTTGGTTATCATTGCTTATTAAAGCATTTTCTTCTTCCTTCTTATTTGCACTTGATTTCCTTAATTCTTCATCCAGGAGCCTTCCATATATGTAATTTAAGGTCAAATCTTCAGTTCTGGACTCTAGGGCTGATACAAGGCCCTGAAACTTGTCTGTCAGGCTATTCAGGATGGTTACTATCACATCCTCATCAGTAGTTGGTATGCCCACAGATTCCATCTCATCTACCAGCAGGGTAATTCTGTTAATTAGATTTTTCATTTCTTCTCCTGGCAGAATCTTTGTAGTAAAGAGTTTTTGTCTCAGATACATTTTCTTAGCAGCTGAACATGACTGGTAGGTGTCTTCTAATGCCTTCCAGGCATTCTTTGCCTTTTTGCTCTTGAGCATTGAATTAGCAATTTGTCCTTAACATTAAGGCAAATGCAGTTAAAGGCACTTTGTTCTTTCTTCTGGTACTTCAAGGCTTCCTCTCCCACATTTTTAGGAGGGCATTCTTCTCCCATGACAATATCCCAAAGGCCTCTTTCTTGCAGCAGCATCTTCATCTTCACCTTCCACACTTGGTGGTTAGATCCATCCAACTTTTCAGCAGAGGGAAAAATTCCAGTAATATCAGTAGTAGACATTGCAGAGAGTGACAGCTTGGGGCTCATAACCTGTTGTAAGAGTCTTGGAGATATTGGAAGTGATTGGGAAAACAAGTAGATTATGTGGTTTTCACTTAATGATTTATTGAATGTAAAAGTAGTATTTATACTTTTACCTGGTCTTGGCATTACAAACACATAGAATAGGTTAAGGAAGGTCCCAAGAACATGTGTGCAAAGTTTGGGGCTGTGTGGACAACTTATCTAATTTTCATGTTCTGGGTAAATATTCTAAGTAAATCCCGACAAGGAATTGGGTCAGTATTCTCTAGAATTTGAGGGCAATGATATAAGTGACTAAGTTAGGTGAATATTTAGGTGGAATTACGAATTTTTACAAGAACTAGGGATATACCCATAACTTGGGAGGGGAGGGGATGGGCTAAATCAAATACAGATATGCTAGCAAGTTGTCACTTAGACACCAAGAGAAATGAAAAGAGACGTGGGCTCAGCATATTGATAATTCATAACTTGGAAAGCATTTTAATTCTACAACATCACCAGTCACAAACAAGGGTAGAATTTTCATATGGAATGTATAGGCTGAACTTCAATGGGATTAAAAGTGTGTAAGTTGGACCCGGGAGGAGCCGTAGGTAAGCAGGAGAGTTGAAGTGGCGCAGGATCAATTTCCGATGTCAGCGATGTTCTTCCCTGCGTCGGGCAACACGCCCAGATTGATATCGTAGGAGAAGAACTTGACCTTGAAGATGCAGGCCACGATAAAGTGGGAGATCAGAATCCCGATCACCAAGAGTCTAGGAGTCTTCGCGGTAGATCTCAGAATGATGTGGTACAGGTTCTTGGTGAGGAAGTATCCTGGCGGGGGAGGGTTGGGGCTAGGTGAGGAAGTATCAAGGATGAATGCAGAACTACCGCCACTTACCAGAGATCAGGAAACCGACCATGGTGCAGATCCAGCGAAGTATATTGCTAGGGATCACTGACAGAATCTTGGAGGATGAGAGAGAGCTTAGCAAAGGGGCTCTCAAGTAGCTTGAGAATCGTGAGCAACGCTTACCGACACCGGGATCCAAACGGTCATACCGTAGCCGTAGATGTTGGCCACCTCGAGAAGTGCCGGTTGACAGCCGAAGTATTTGGTCGCTCCCCACACCAATAGGGATCCAAATAACACGTACAAATAGATGGTGACGGTAGCGAACCACAGGCTAATAAAGTCGTACGCGTGAGGCTTGTCGTTAATATAGGCAGCAATGGACTCTGCCAGCGAGGACGTGATGAACATGGTGAAGATCACTGTGGTAGCGACCCAAAAAGGACCTATGTGTTTGAGGAAAGTTAGCTAAGGGATATCGCAAGGTTCACTCGGTTGGGAAGAAGGGGGTTACCATAAAGGTCAGGGTTGTCGCCAATCACTTCTAGGAAGTTCGTTTTGAATGGAACCAGACTTTGGATCATACGATCGCTAACCTACAGGGACCAGGAGAAAGTTAACGGGTCTGAATGGGTCGGCTCAATCGCAAGAGCTGGCTCACCTGGTTGGTATCGACGTTAAAATATTGCGAGTAGTATTCGACACTCCACAATGAGTTGCTACTGGTGGCACCTGCACTCGATTGGCTTGGGTTGTGGAGATAGTTGGGGTTACTGTAATCTGGAGCTATAGATGGGTCCATTCGACATTAATCTACCAAGCTGACAAAGGGCACACGCCAGCAGGCTTACCTGGGCCAGTATTTCCTAACCCTCCACCAACGGAAGTATCAGGGAAATCTGGATGAAGATAGGTGAGCTAACGAGAACATCCGACTAGAAAAAACTCCCAAAACCACTACAATACCCTGGAATTGGAGATCCTAGAGCGAGAAAGTTTCCAGAAGAACGAGGTGAGTAACGATGGGGAGGCGGGGACTCTCGGCTGAGAATGACGACAAAATTCCACCTACATTGTCTACTTCTAGAACCACGTTGTAATCTCCTTTAGACATTCTTACAAAAGGATAAACGGTAACTACGAAACCTTCAGGTGGTGTTTGCTAGATCACTAGAGAAGTTGAAGCAACATCAATCCCATCAATTTCACTAGATGCGGGAGCGAGATTAAAATAGCACCGACGTAACTGGATTTAATTGGGTTAAGCTGACAAAACGGATGTCCAGCATAACGACCGAAATTAAGCATTTAAAGGGATCATTTAATCGAATTGGTTCATTAGGGTGATTAAATCTAAGTTTAGGACGATAGATCGGATATAAGAGGGTTCAACTGGCACAGCTACCGTTGCAGCCATAGATGCATCTGGTTTGATAGAAGTTCAGGGCAAAAACGTAATGATAGTATATTCCAGCGAGGACGCATAAATGCCATAGCTGATGAGAATGGCCCCAGAGATTAAAAGCTCCAGGCCAAAGTTTCTCTGGGTAGTGGTTAGCATACAGGAGAGTTCCTAGCAGGTAGCAGGCGATCGATTGTATAAACTTCAAGAGGGCCGCCCAGGTGTTGGACCATCCAAAGAGAAAGGCCATATGCACGAAGGGAACAAATCCAGATGCTCCCATCAACACGAATATCATGATGCGAACGTAGCGATAATCCCTGTGGTCGAACCACCGAAACCATGGTAAAATCACTCCGGTCACGCCCAGCACTATTGTGGAAGTTAAATAGAGGTTCCGAATGATTGGTCGACAGTAAAATCCGTAGTATTCGATGATAAGCACCGACGCGGTGATCAGGAGGGAGATTCCCACATAGTCCAACACGGCCGAGCAGCGCATCACACCCAGGCGGGAATGGCATTGGAAGGTGTGGAACAAGGTACTGCAGATAAGGCATTTGGCCGCGGCGGCGAAGAAGAGGAAAAACACGAGTCTGTCGAGGTAGGAAGCGTCCAAAAGGTGGGTATTCAGCGAGTGATAGCCCAGCCAACAGAATAGGAACACCCCCAGGAGATGCGTCCAGATATTGCCTGTTTCATTGTGCACCTGCAACACGCTGAGGAGACACTGAGTTTTGGAAGTGAGAAATCGATATCTGTGGGGAGGGTTAGTACCGACTTGGGAATTCAGTAAGCGTGATGAGGCCAGTACCCTGATGTGATATGTTCATTATGCTGCCAAGGCCGCGGAAGCTCTTCGTACTCCAATAAGCGCTTGGCTCCATAAAGGGCAGCCTTTGTGACCTCCGCTGTGTAGTCTACCGAGCTATCAACCGTCTTTATGAAGTGGTCGGGGGTGAGCTCTTCAAGGTGCCTGATGGTGTCAAAGACTCGATCGCGCAGGGAGATTTTCTCGAACTCGTCATATCTTTCTTCGATGTGGCGGATGGTTGCTTCAAGGGTTTTCCATGAAAGCTCCCCAAGGTTGATACATTTCTCGATGCATTTCTCTTCAACAATCCTGATCACTGCATCGACTTTCTCGGCCAACGAGGTACTTTCCAACTTTTCCTCGATTCGCCTGATAGTGTGATCAACGTGTCTCCTACCGGTCTCCTCGAGCTGGGCGTATTTCTTTTCTATGAGGGCCAATGCAGCGTCCACTCTCTCCAAAATATTCGCGTCAATATCCGTCATCAGTTGTAGCTTCTCCTCGTCCAAGCTAAAGTAGCTGGCCATCCTTGAGAGAGAGATATGGAGGGGCCAACTAGCAGGAAAGGTGGGTGAATAGGTTAATTACGAAGAGTATTTGTTGCGAGGAAAACCAAGATATTTATGATTTCCCAGGCACGGCCCGTGATTGATAAACTTAATTTCAAGTACAACTGCCATTGATTACAAGCATCGCGCTCTTATCAAGTGATCCCTTGAGTTCCAAGTACTGATCCTACTGATCGAGCTACAAGTCCCATAGCCCCTTTTTCTCGGAATATTCGGCATTGGTCGTAACACCACTCGACACTCAGAACGCACACTGATGCAACCAACAGGCACAGATGAAACATCGTTTGGTCACTCCTTCCAGAATCGGGTATGCGGGAATATTTATTAATTAGGAAATGTATGTATATGCATATGAAGTTGGGAAAATAAAGTACAGATAATACAGGCGACGATGGTTATTTCTTGAAGTCAACCTCCACCGTCCCCTCCTCAACTTGATAGATATCGGTGCGATCACGGTACAGGACATAGTGCTGCACAATGAAGATGAGATCGAACAGAATGGAGATGAATCCCAAGCCAAACTTCAGGGGGTTTCCGGTGATACCGCTGAAGTCATCACTCAGGTAAGCATCAAGGACAAGCTGGACAATCGATAGGGTTCCACCAGTGAGATCAAGCAGAATGTTGTGAATGCTCCAGCCAACGGTCGACTTGGATTTATAATTAATCCAAATCTGTGGGCAGTATTTGATGAAGCTGATTCCCAATTTGACGTAGGAAAGGTAGTACAGAAGATCAATCCAGAAAGACCCAGTGACACCAATATAGATGGCATACCCAACAGCGCCCAAGATGGAGCCAACCACAATTACGATGCCAAACCAAGAAGGCTTCTGCTCTGGGCTCCGCTTGTAGAAGAAAACTTGAACGATGGTTACAAGGGTAATCACAATAGCGTGCATTCCAAAGAATACATCGTTGACTGCCACGAGGTTGGAATGTCCGTTGTTGCGCTGGCGGTATTCCTCCTGGATGGAGTGGTTCCAGTAGAAGCTGCTATTGTAGATCGTCATGCAAGTGAATCCGAGAACATTGTACATCAAGAAGTCAATGGACAGGCCTTGGACGCTGCGTCGACGATGGTTCTTAATTGCTTGCGGATAGAAGCTCACTGTCCAGGCAAGGAAGTAGACCCAGCCGATAATTTGCGAAATTACTTCACCTGCACCCATGCCGAATGATCAGTGAATGATATTTAATTACTGAGTGGTGGATGATGGTTGATCAGGTACCACTTTGTCTTATATACCCCTCCCAACGAACACAAGAAAAAACTTTATTTCAAGCACGCCATTTTACTCATCAATGAGACAATACAGTGTGTCAGCCATATTGGGCATAAGAAGAGAACTTCTACTGGTGTTTGGAGTGGTGGTTCTTCCAGAGATGGATCGCCCATTCCTGTATTAGTAATCGGAAATTTGCTTTCACAAATTACGCAATATCACTCAAAGTTTAAACCCAACAAGAGTGATCGATCTATCTGCGGTGAGATTTAGTCGATTAGCTGGAGACTAGATTCCATCACAGTACATTCTCGATTATTCAGCTCCACTAATGGTTGGTGTAGGAGATAGTTAGCGTTTATTTCAATTGGGATCGCCGAACCACGTTATATGATATTTTTGGTATGGCTATTATTAGGCTGAACTATCACTTGTTTAGGTATAGGCTGAGGATTCCCGTCTAATGAGTCACCTGGATGGATTTTATTGTACAAGTGTGGGCGTTATTTTACAAAGGGGCGCCATTCATTTCATAATCGTTTTACGAAACGTGCAAACGCATTGTGCTTTGCGAACTTCGGGGTCTCTAGAATCGAGAGTATAAGCTTCTTGTATTTCGTCACCATAGCGACGTGGTAATCAGCCTCTTCCTTAGAGATGGTTTTTCCTTGATGTATGTATGGGTGTTTGGAGTATGCGACTCGGCTGTATATTGTGTGGTTGTGGGGACGAAGCTGTATTTTCATGGTGATTGAGGTTTAAAGGTGAGGATACCGAACATTTGCCATCCTCTAAGATTTTATAGGAGCCTGAGCTGCATGGAGTCATTGACGACAAAATGACCTCATCGGATTTTTTCAAACGTAACACTAATCATTTTTGGACATCAGGGTCTTATAGTTGACTTCGATGCAGCGAATAGGCCTAGCATCAGGTATATGGATACGTTTACTCTACAATGTAGCAGCCTTTGTCCATCACTTATGGAGGGCGAGTGGGGCGATAATCGGTTGACGATGTAATCACGTATGATCACTTTGTTGATGTAAAATCTCGGATGCAAATTTTTGACATCATTAAATGGATCCTGGATCTGGAATAAATGTTCACAACCCGTGGAATGAATATCCCAGAACAGCGGGTTCCTGTTTCCCTCCGATGTGCAACATTCTGTTCTTCTTTCCCAATGCCTATTCACCACAGCATGGCACAGTACATCGCAACACCTCAGCCATACTCGTATGTGTACAATAACAAACATTCAGACCACTCCCCTTGTCTTCTAGAGCGGCATCAATTTGCGACTAGACTCAATAGAGATTGGAAATGGCTACGTATATTGTGGCGGGCGTATCAGGTTCCTTATATGTAATCCTAAAGCAACCAAGATACCATTGAAGTGACGAATCCATTCTCTTTTGAGCTTCGCAATATCCACCGACCACCAATGTGATCTCTACCGACTCTGTGTCACCTTACATATTGGATAAATATTGCACCAAAGAAGCCACAGTTTTCACCGGGTTTCCAAAGAATGCAACATATCGTTATTGAAGGGCTATTGAAGTCGGAACAGGTTCGGGCGAACGGTGCGACATACTAATTCCGTTAAAGTTTTAGAAGTGTGGGATGATTCCCTAGTTATAAATATGCACTGTCTCCTCCTAACAATCAACATTTTCTGAATTACACCCTCCACCCTCCATATTCTACACTCTACCTGTCCACCATCTCATTATGATCGATAATCTACTTGATATCCAACTTCGAGAAGACGTATTAACGATGCACGGCTCACCTGAAGAATCAGTTGGTACCGTGCTCAGTGGATCGTTAGTATTCAACGTAGCCGAGCTGACCAAGGTCAAATCGCTTTCACTCAAGTTTGAGGGAAAGCTTGAAATCAAAGGAGCGAAAGGTAAGTCTTCATAAAAGGTGGCTCTATTTGTTCTAAACAAGATATTTACTTCGATTCGCAAAAGATGTTTTAGTAGAGTCAAAGACTGTTACACAACACGTATGGACGTTTCTGGAGCCACAGAGAAACCCGCACACTCTACACCCTAGCAAGCACATCTTTGATTTCGAGTTGCCCCTAAGCGGGGACCTCCCGGAGTCCGTGAAGGTCAACTTCGGCAAGATTGTCTACAGACTAGTGGCTGTTGTGAAGAGACCCGGGCTGTTCAAAGATATAAAGACAAAGCGAAACATCACCATACAGCGCACACCACTTCCTTCTATGGAGGAGTATTCCAATAGCAGCACAGTTATGGGAACTTGGAATCATCGGTTAGACTACTCGGTGTGCGCATCTAGCCCATCATACACCTTCGGAGACACGATTCCGGTGAACGTGACGTTACGGCCCAAGGCAGGGCACTATCCATTCCGGATATTGAAGGTTAAGGCCACCCTCAACGAGTACACCTTGTATAGACCAAGCGGGAGCTTCACTACCTCTACGAGGGTGGAGGAGATTTCGGAGAATGTACATGATTGCTTTGATACCGAGTCTGGCTATGTCAGCGAAACGATCAAGGTCCCTATTCCCAGAATCGCCCGTAGCGATTGCCTCACGAATTTCATCAACGTCTCACACAAGCTGTCCGTGCAGATCTGCATGATCGACTGCTACCGCAGACAGAAAACCTTGTACAGCAACATCCCAATCGTCATTCAATCCGACGCCCAGCTGGAACTGTCCCAATCGCCCCCCAATTACAACTCTTATCTTTCGGACTCCTCGGACGACCTGTGTACACCGCCACCATACTATAACTTTGATGAGTACAGCAGCGGTTCCGAATCCATGTAATTATGATGTAAATTCCAATAAATATGATTTGTGTATAGTAAATTCCACGATTGCAAGTGCATAGTAAATTCCACGATTGCAAGTGCATAGTAAATTCCATGATTACAAGTGTATTTGAGGTTGGTTTTGGCGAATGAATCAATATACATGAATTTTGTGGATGGCTGCTCAGTATGCGGGTCTTCGATATTTGTCAATATTCCATACCAGCAGGCCTACGATGAAGCCCATTAGAGGAAGAGAGCAGACCGAGGCCATACGGTTGTATATCCTCCATCTCTGCTGGAGCTTCGTCCGGGGGTTTCGAGGGTAGACCGCACCAACCCACCAGAACGGAAACATTAGAAATCCAAACAGAAAGAGCAAGGCCCCTTTAGGGATATCCGTCTCTTCTTTGTATATCAGTGCAGTCTCATCGTTCTCGTTGGCATCCTTCCCCCAGTAATAATGCGACTCGTCATGGTTCACGATGTATGGGATAAACGTGGTGGATCGTGAGCGGTACGTGTTGTCTGGATTGGTGATTATGATCGATTGCTTGCCTAGAGAGTTGGGTTGCGTTGGATAGACGGATTTAAGGGAATTTACGGTGGCGTTCGGGATGTCGGTTCCCCATAGGGTTGGTATCCTAGTTTTGGTGGAGCTGCGAATATAGTCGGCCGCCAGTTCGTACTCATACGACCCTGGTCCGTACGCGGGCTCCATCTGAGTCACCGACTCCAGCATCTTTGGGTTGAGTGTTGGGTGATACGTGGTTAACAAGGAACTAGTGGAGCTGGAGAAAGTGGGAGCCAGCGAAGGATCTTTTGGATTGAAATTCGACCCATTCCTCCTTTCTGGATAGCCGTAGGGTAGCTGAGGTCGTTTTAGATGGGAAGGACGCTGTGAGCCATCGTACTTGGCCATTTGGTGAGATTGAGAGGGAACCTTTCACGACCAAGGTGGCCGGTTAGTTTTTATCAAAGGAGTGTGGGTGTAAGCGGAACGATGCAAGAGGTTAGGGCAATCTGCCAGGGGCAATGTTAATTGATTGGTGTAGATGGGAATGCAGTGCCAACGAGTAGAAAGCTGGAGTGAGGGAAAGTAATGTGGATAGAGATGCTAATGCATCATTCGCGAAACTGAATGGTGACGGGCTCTGGAAAGCTTTATACCTGGTTTCCAGTTCCGGGCTCTGGTTTCAACCAGCTTCTCTTACTAATGAGAGATTTGTTTCGACCGATTTAAGCTCCGAAAATCCACATGAAACCTATCCCAAGTAATTGTTGCTGTTGTTGATCCATTATTCAAGCTATTAATAGTAAGTCTTATAATTACCCAGGGGTGTCGATCATGCTATGAACAATCTCTTCAATTCCCAACTACTGCTGTAGGCAATTCTGTTGCTCCCTTCGCTACTCCCTGTTCATACTCCTGGAGTCGTGAGCATATTTTATGTGGCCTCGTAGCAGAGATTGGCTAATTTGATGAGCATACATTCTTGGTTTGGCCCTCATGTTAATCAGATATTTATTTATCTAAATGTATGGTTAGCAATAGAATAGCAATAGGTTAGCAATATGATGATGAGATTTATTTAGTGTTATCATATGATTATGCTGTAATGGCTGGTTATCTACAATTCACCTTTGTACCTAGCGCTAAATGGCGAAGAAGAAATCCAAGCTCAAGCCTGTAAATCGAGGCTACGCTACTACAAGCGTAGCCAAGGCTGTTAAGGAGGAGGAAACTGAGGTTAAACCAGTTGCCGCCGAGATCGTTCCTTCCACACCACCAAAGGCGGAGCCAACCAACCAAAGCCAAACTCCATTGGTTGAGGACAAACAGAATAAGGTTGACAACGAGATAAACCTATTGGCAAAGAAGCTTGCGGATCTCAGCAAGTTTAAGGTGGATACCTTCGTCAAAGCTCGGGTTCTGGAAAAAAGCAAGATCTTATCACCGCCCATCCTCCAGCTTTCTTCGGAGATCGAGCACGAGGCTGTGAAGGCGATAAAGGAATCAACCGAGAAAAATGCCTGGGAGCAATTGACCTCCTCCAGAAATGGAGTCCAGTCCAAGGAGGAGGTGCTGTCGAATCTCAACTTTATCTACCTGACTTTACTGGAGTTAGGCTTCAAGGAGGAGGTCGTACAGGAAGGAATGAAAAAATCCAGGGCCACCGAATTATCGAAAGTTATGGATTGGTTATGTTTGCATTTGAAATTTGAGGATCTTCCTTTCAAGTTTAGAGATAAAGCACATTTCGAAGAAGATTTCAAAGTGAGTGTTGTCGCTACTGCGACAAGCGAGCATAAAAAAGAAACGAGAGTTGCACCATCTGAGGATACGTTGAGAAACTCTTGGGAGGACTCAAGTCCAGAGGATGAGCCTGAAGGAGAAGATAGTGTGCACGTTACGGACGTCAAGCCTGCTAGCAGTAAGGTCGATTCTGACCTCAAATCAAGAATCCTTAATGCAGCCTACATTGATAGCTCTGAAGATGAAGAGGAGGACATTCATCAAAGGTATGCCAATCTTAAGGTAGAACTCCTCAATCAGCAACAACTCTTGGCGAAAGCCAAAAAAGCAAGAGACAGACAGGAAGAGGCGGCGATCAACCAAACTATTCGAAAGTTGAAAGACAATATGGACGAGCTACAAAGCGATTATTTCTTCGACGAAAAGAAGGCCCAGCAAGCGTTTTCGATAGCCCAGCAGAAGATGTGGGATGAAATGAAAGAAAAGGTAAAGGCGGCACCACCTAAAATCCATGAGAAGGCGGAGTCAAACGTGGAGGAGGATGAGGAAAACGATGAGATGTTTGACTTGTTTGATGACAATGGAGATGAAGAGCCGAGTAGTTCGCCTGAGGTGAGTGGAGCTACCTCCAGCGTCACAACCTTAGATGTCGGCTATACAAACTGGAGTGGCAAATCCCCCAAGGATTTGCTTACTGAGATGTGTCGAAAGGAGGACAAACGATCCCAAATAACATTCCACCGTATCAAAAACGCTCCGAACGGAAATCAAGCCGGGGTCGATATCAAATATCATAACGGCACCTCCCGCAAATTCCAGATGACTGATGTAAGCTGCACTACATTCAAAGGGGCAGAGAACTATGTTGCCACTTGTGCTCTCTATCAACTCAGCGAATTGCCATTATATCGTGTGCTCCCTCCTCCATTCAAGAAGATATGGGCGGAATGGGACGAAAAGAAAGAAGCGGAGAGCAAAAACCTCAATGAAGAAGTCAACAGAACCCGCCTGGAATTCTTGCAAGATTTGGCGGA
Organism: Basidiobolus meristosporus CBS 931.73; assembly: GCA_002104905.1. Taxonomy (NCBI): domain Eukaryota; kingdom Fungi; phylum Basidiobolomycota; class Basidiobolomycetes; order Basidiobolales; family Basidiobolaceae; genus Basidiobolus; species Basidiobolus meristosporus. Next base: position 46,596 of record MCFE01000122.1, on the reverse strand, counting down.
CGAAATCCTAGCCATACCAAGCGCACCACTGCCTCAGCATTTAATCCCCAGTCGGTCCAGAAAGACCACAAGCAGAGATTCGGCTTATGGCGAAAAGGCTCGATCAGCGAAGCACCTGCAAACCAATTACGAATCTCGGATATCCAAGAAATCCTACCAAAATGTCCTGGAAACCCGCAAGCTGCTTCCGGTGCATGCCTATCGTCGAGAGATTCTAGAACTAATCGAGAAAAATCAAGTTGTTATCATCAGTGGAGATACTGGCTGTGGCAAGAGTACTCAAGTGCCTCAATTCATCATTGAGGACTTGGTTGCTTCGGGTAGGGGCGACAGGTGCAAAGTATTCTGCACACAGCCCCGACGTATTTCTGCCATTTCTATTGCCCAGAGGGTTTCATACGAATTAGGGGATGGTAAGAGCTCGCTGGGGACTAAGGACGGCTATGTAGGGTATCAGATCCGACTTGGGTCCAAGGTTTCCGAAGCCAATCTCCTCGTTTTCTGTACAACCGGGATCTTGCTTCGACGACTAGAAAGTGACCGGAATTTGGATGGAGTTTCTCACATTGTCATTGATGAGGTTCAAGAGCGCACGCTCGAAGCCGATTTCCTACTTATAGTTTTGAAAAAGTTGCTGAGTGTTCGGCCGGATTTGAAGTGAGCAAAGGAGACTCTAGTTCATCATGGGCCTTGCTAATGTGCTTCTCGTCTCTAGAGTTATCTTGATGAGTGCCACAATGAACACTCCTCGATTCTCCCAGTATTTCAACAACTGTCCGGTCATTGAGGTGCCTGGAAGAACATTCCCAGTCGAAGTTAAATTTCTAGAGGATGCGATCGAAGAAACTGGTATGTACTAACCTCCCGCTCAATCACTTATTTTCTAACATCGATCGCAGCATACATGCTAGAGGAAGAATCAGAATACGCTCGCAGGATTCAAAAAATACGCCATGGTTGGTATTATGCTAGAGTCATACCTGGATATTCTTTCTAACACTATAGTAGATGAGGGTACGATCACCGTCGCTGGGAAGCATGGATCGCAGCAGACCATCCGATTGCAATGGGAAGAAGAGTTTGGAGATACGGTTGAAAACGAGGATTTAGATGAGGAGGAGGGCGCCACCTACTCTGCCACCACCAAGAGTGTCCTCCGACGCATGGATCCCTACAAAATCAACTATGAGCTGATTCTTCTACTATTGAGCCGGATTTGCTTTGAGAGCGAGCCGACTGAGGTGCCGAATGGGGCCATTCTTATCTTTCTTCCAGGAATGCCCGAAATTCGAAAACTTTATGATCAGCTGATGGCTGACCATAGATTCTCGGATTCTTCGAAGTTCATCATCTGGCCTTTGCATTCCACGATCTCGTCCGAAAATCAGCAAGCCGTCTTTGACGTACCCTCCCAAGGCATTCGAAAGATTGTGATATCCACAAACATTGCTGAAACTGGTGAGTTGAGAGCCGAAATCCCCCCAAACAGGAGTATACTAACGCTACTTGTAGGTATCACCATTCCTGATGTCACCATCGTAATTGATACCGGAAAAGTGAAAGCCATCAAGTAGGTAGTTGTCATGGCCGTTTTACGGATTGGTTTTGACAATTTGTTACCACAAGGTTCGACGAAAAGCGTAGAATCACCAGTCTACAAGAAGAATTTGTAGCCAAGGCTAACGCCCGCCAGAGACGAGGTCGTGCTGGAAGAGTCCAGGAGGGCTTGTGCTACCACCTCTTCACTAAGAATCGTTTTGAGAGCAAGGTAACTCTTCATCGATTGTGAACGGACATGCCCAGCATACTAACAAAATGCCACTAGATGTCTGATTACCAGGCCCCTGAAATTATGCGGTTGCCACTTGAAGAGCTGTGTTTGAGAGTCAAAATCTACGAATTTGGCGATATTGTTGAATTCCTCCAAATGGCAATTGATCCGCCCTCCAAAGTCGCCATCCTGAATGCCGTCAGCGTTTTAGAGGAGGCAAGTAGAACATGCTTAGCGAGGAAACTATCATGGCTTCCTAACAAGTCCCTTTTCAATCAAGGTTGGCGCCTTGCTACCCGAGAGTAATGAACTCACCACGCTCGGGATTCATCTCTCGCATTTGCCAGTCAGCGTTCATATTGGTAAAATGATGCTGTATGGGGCTATATTCAAGTGTCTGGACCCTATCCTCACCATAGCCGCTTCTTTGAGTTTCAAAAGCCCGTTCAACAGGCCTTTCGATAAAGCAGCTGAGGCTGATGCTGCGAGAGAATCCTTCAAAAGCGGTAAGTTTCTTTTCGTCCGAGCGAGTCTATTTCCAGGAGATTTCTGACCCCCTCTTTCAGATGACTCGGATTTCATGACCGTTTATAACGCCTACTGCGCGTGGAAGAACGCCTTCACGAACAAACCCGGGACAATCATATCGTTCTGCAACAAATATTTCCTTAACCATCAAACGCTATGCATGATTGAAGAGATGAAGAATCAATTCCTCCGATTACTCGTATCTATCGGCTTCGTTCAACTGGACGAAAGCCATACCCAGAGCCTAGCTCGGTGAGTGCTTGGTAGTTTACATTACACATCACGTGCGCTTGGACTAAGATCTCCTACAGAAGTGGATACAGTAAACGAATCGAGCTCTGTCAAGTCCCGGCCAGCCTCAATGTTTATTCAGGCTACGTGTCGGTGATTACTGCCGTGATCACTGCTGGCTTATACCCCAATATTGTGCGTTACCACACGGATACACGTCAATATACGACTGGGCCTAATGAGGATTCGGTGTTTATCCACCCCTCCTCTATCAATTACCGCCCTCGTGGCTCTGAGCCCGTCTACTCTAGTAACTGGTTTGTGTACCACACCCTGATGAAGTCCAGTAAGGTATTCGTTTGGGAGACGAGTGCTGTAGATCAATACGCGGTGGTTCTCTTCGGGGACAAGCTAGATATCAAGGTAACCCTCTGTCACTGACCCAACTTCCATTGGAAGCCAGCACTAATGATTTCCCCGCTCATATCAGCACGACATCCAGCTATTGTCCGTTAGTAGCTGGATTCATTTCAAATGCTTTGCTCGCACTGCCGTCATATTTAAATGGATCCAACATCAATTGGACCTGATTCTTGCCAGGCGAATCTATGAGCCCAACGCCGCGCTCTCCGAGGAGCAGGAATGGTGGCTACGCTTATTGATTAAGATATTGGTGTCCAAAGAAGCAACCAAGAAATCCTAGGGGAAGGATGATGTTAATAAAGAAATGCCTCGATTAGAATCAATCAGATCCATTATTTGGCTGGCTCGTCGTCCCAAAACTTTGATATTTGAGTATTGGATCCGCTTGGATTTGCTTGGATTTGCTTGATTTCCATCAACCATGGCCGAACAAAAGGGCCCAGCTGACGATGCTTCGCAGCCATCCACTTTGGCAATCACCCCCTACCAGTATATCCTCCTCGCAGGGGAGAAGCTCAAGCTGTAAGAAAGTGGGCTTCATTGACTGCTTCTAAGATCGGACGTTTCTAACGAGTTTCCTTCGTAAGCCCGCAGCCAACTGTCGCCACCGCGGTGGTGTTGTTTTATCGAGTGCAGACCTCTCAGGAGCGACTATTATTGCAGCAAAAAGAGCGACAAGAGAAGGGTGAAGAGAGCAGCCATGAGCTAGAGGACTATGTAAACGATGCGTTTATTTTTCTGAGCCAATCGAAACCAATCCAATAACGCCCCCTTGCTGGTCGGTTTGCTTTGTTAGTTACTGTTGACCTCTTGTATCAACCTGGCCTGCAAAACGACGGAGGTTTCTCGCAAGGTGCGCGACATCATCAACGTGGGCTATCGGTAAGTGTGTCGGAGGGAAGGGGCTTCGCGCTATTACCCAAGCTCATTTTTGCGTTGCCAGCATATTGCATCCAACGGAGCCCCCTCTACGTATCAACGAGGTGAGAAGTTGTTCGACCTTGACCGGGCACGTAGGAATCACCATACTCACCCAGTAAATAGGAATACTGGCAGATGAAGGATTCGCTGTCGTCTTCAGAATTGATAGTCCTTCGGATATTGAGATTTGAGATGGACGTGGAGTTACCATATCCCTGGATCAACAAAATCCTCAAGGGGATGTGCTATTGGAAAGATGTAGAGATTGAGAACGACGTGGACCGATTGCTGCACAACGGTTGGTGTCCTGAGCTAGTAGGCATGATTCGAGCCATCCCTCACCGTTAGTTTATAGACTCCCATCCGACGATCCAGGCAATCTTTCAGTTAGCTTGGGCTTTCGCTCATGACTGGTAATGATCGGCATATTGAATCCCCCCCCACCTTGAGAATAATGAGTGATGATTTTCTTACTTGACGCTAGTTTACGGAGTCGGAGCATCATGCTCTCCAGTCCTCCCATCCATATAGCCCTTGCCTGTGTGCATTTGGCCATTCGGTCCTTGAACGCCACGAATCCACAGCCTTTTCACGAGGTGCGAAGATTTTACGAGTGACCAGCAGTAATTTGTTTTCTAATTCTTCTTTCCAGTGGTGTAAGATGTGGGGAGTGGCGAACTCGGAGACGATCAAAAGTAAGTGACCTCCACTCCACTTTGTCCATTCGAGTACAGTCGGACTAATGGGATGGGCCAGGTTTGGTTATTCAAATCATGAGCCTCTAGATTTCTGGTGTATCCCCGCTCCAATGGAGCGTATGTGCCTTCGCGCCTACCGTCCACGACCCTGCATATACCATCATTTAGACCCGAAGCCAATTACGGTGTGCGTCTACCCAGACGATCACTTCATTTGCCGCTGCTATTCAGGAGAGCCTGGCCCCTTTACCAGTAATATTTCCTAGACGGCCACATATTCTCCGAAAACCCCCCCCATGGGCCCCAATAAAGTGAAAGTGCCTTCCAGAATAACTGTATCCAAGTAGCATATCTGCTCGTATTTCTGGCGGGAAATTTTTGGCCGCCTTTCAAAAGAAAAGTGAACAACCCATAGACTAGTCTGTTTTAATAGATATGCCAGTGTTAGATGACCCGCGACAACGCTACATTCCCATTCCTTCCGGCTATGATGCTTGGAGAAATTCAGTGGACAAAGTAGGGCGTAGGTAGGGAACCTCCAACAATGGATGTATCGGCGTCAAGCCTCTAACCGTCGTGTAGGCACATCAAGGTATCCCTGGGACGGGTACCTGGGGAGCCAAGAGCAACCTGTCTAACCGAATGCAAGGTAATCCCGCCCACCTCTAAAGCCACCCAGGAATACCTAACTCAAGCGCACTTGTCGAGATAGAGTCGGCCGTTAATCGCCGTGGGGAACAGCTCAGGTGAGAATAACTTGGTCTTGGTCGAGCACGGCTTCTCAGAGGAGCAATCCGAGTTTAGGGTATGTGTGGGCCAATCCGAGCCAGCATCATGCCAATATCCATGTTAAACAGCGGACGCTAGGTTTTAAGCGGCTTCACAACCCCCTCGCCCATATACTCGCTTTCCTGGCTAGACAAAACCCTGCTTTCAGGAGGAAACCATGGGTTGACCAATCTGTTCACCCTGGAGGAGGAGAACGACGAGTTCAAGATGACATGCAGATTTCAGTACAAGCGCCGCGTCGGTAAATCCATTTCTCCAGCCGGGAACTTCGTAAGCACATCCAGAATTCGTAAGGTGGAGTTTCATTCGGAGGAGCGATTCATGGATGTCATGGGGCCCTCGGTGTACTTTTGGGACACCGAGAATGCCGGTGCACCCATCAGATCGGATAAGGTGGCTAAAGACACCATCTTCGATGCTTCGTGGGCGCCCTCGTCTCTGCACTCGGCACCGTTGCTTGCTGTCGGGAGCGCCGATAAATCCGTGTCGCTGCTGGATATGCGCAAAGATGGGAGGCCGCTGGTAACTTGATCCGTCCACTTGGTCCCTATCGAAGCGTAATTCACACCATCTTCTTGGTAGGTTTGGAGGACCAGAATGGCCCATGATGGGGTAATAAACGAGGTTCAGTGGAGTCCGTTCGTTCCCTATTGGATTGCCAGTGGAGGTACACCCCTTTAGCTTCCAGCACCAGTGGGCAATATTCTAAATACGTTTGCAAAGGCGACGACCATACAGTCAAGCTGTGGGACATTCGATTCAATGGCGGACCCGTATCTGTAATCGATGCTCATTTCAACCATGTGGAATCGGTAAGCAGCCTCTTGCCGATGCATCTCCACCCATATGTCGCTAACATTTTGATAGCTGGCGTGGTCGGATTCCCACCCAGATGTGATAGCTACTGGCTCATCCGACCGCAACTGGCGTTTATGGGGGCTTCGAGAGAGTAGAGCGGACGACATGTACGGTGCTACCGGGAAAAAGATTGGCGAATACGGGCGAGGTTTCAGTGGGCCAGTGATCTCAGGTGCCTCAATCACTTGGCATCTGCCCGGATTCTCACTTACTAACACTTTGCTTAGTAATTTCCTCTTTGCATCATGAAGACACGTTCTACTCGGTGTCTATGATGGGCGAGCTAGCCCTGCACTCGATCCAAGATGAGCTATTCGGTCTTGCTGTAGATCACAGGTACGGAAATACCCGTTGGGGCATCCTACAGGGTTTACTCAGCCCTTCTATTTCAGAGCAAATCCAAATGTGAGCTTTGTGGAACAAGAGGTGGAGAAGAATATCTACATGAGACACCTGGAGAACGCACAGAAGTTGGTGTTGGAGGCTGTCAACAAGATGGACGGGGACAGGTAGTAAGCCCATATACAGATGATCTCTTGCGAGGGGGAATAACCTGACTCTTCGTAGAAATAACGAGGAGATACGAAGGTTGATCAAAATACTAAGCCCAACCCCAGACATTGACCCGTCTTCTTGGTCCATCGCTTCATCGACCACTCGGCACACGATCGATGACCCGCTCTCCCAGCAAAGCACTGGTCCTGGCACAGCCTCGAGTAGAGCAATCAACGCCTTTCGAAAGGATCTGAGGATTTTCTCCAGCCGGGTACCAGCCCACCTGCACTCGAAAATATCGTTACTGGTTAGTGGGATCGATGGTATTTTATCAGTGGCGTCCGGCACTCATGGTATTCACGCAGGACGAGAACGGGCAGCTGAAGAAGCTTTATTCGCTCATAGATGTCGTGGAGATTATCAAACACGGAGATTGGAGGGCTCTGTTGGACAACGAAGAGTACATGCGAGTTACTTCATTTACCAGCCAACAAATTTAACGTATGATTGGTTGTAGGATGATCATCGCCGCTATGAAGAATGGTTCCATGAGCCTGAACTCCAAGGACCTCGAGGTGAGATTTTCTGTGTGTGTCGAGGATTCCGCACTCTAACTCACACTGGGCTAGGATATTGTCAAGGTGATCCTACCAAACGATTGCCTGAAGGCATTGGAGATAGGCCTGAGCTTTGTGAGCACGTGCCACGCTCTGGGGAACAGTGAGCTGAACGAGCTTGCTTCCATGGTCCATGTGCTGTTGTACCCAACAATATTCGACCCCGATGTCGGCGAAGAAGGGAACACGTTTTATATCAACGGCGCCAGAAAGCTGGAGGCACAAAAATCCCCCTCCGCAGCCGCCACGCCGGAGAATGCGATCAGGAAGCTGATGAAGGAGCCCCAGCTCGTCATGGATATGCTCAAGTTGGAAGCGTAGGTGAACAGGAGAATCTAGGCTGTGAGCAGAACACTAACCGGGTCATTAGGACGATCCAGAGAATGGTCACTCAGGGAGGGGAGAAATTGTCGGACCAACTGGTGCACACCGTGCGAGGACAGAGAACCATTTCGGCCGGAGCCACCAAGCTGTATCTAGACGCCCTAATCCAGCTCCATCGGTTCGACGAATACATGATGAACAGTCTTGATTTAATCAAGGTCAGTCTTTGCTTAGGCTCGCTGAGGAATGCACGTACCAATCCGGCTACACTAGATCTACTCGCAGTTCGATTTTTCGAAGGCTCTTAGGAAGCAGTGTGTGGATGTTGCCCAACCGAAACTGAGCCAATATCTCGATGAGGTGACGGATATATTGCAGCACGGCGATGAGGGCTCCACGGGCATCAGCAAATCGGAGGTGCGGCTATCCAGAGATACACTCTTGATGTTGGTCAATTTGATCGAGCATTGCCAGGTTGAGGGAGGGGTGGGGGAGCATCCAGATCTGGCCCCGACAAATTGGGTAGAGAAGTTCGGGTAAGTGCAGACCATTTCTGGAGCTAACTATATGTACTTGCAGTGGAAACCATTTCTGGAACTGACTATATGTATTTGGTTACCAATTTATCCATATAAGGATAATTCAATCCGTCTTTTTCCAATCCCTTGCTTTGCTGGCCGAGCAGCTAGGCCCGCAGGCCGCAGAGAAGTATGTTTCCACATGGCTGTTCGGATCCAGGGACGAGGATGCTAACCCATTCTTAGGGAGGCGAAACTGCTTCGTCGGGTGATCATGGAGACGCTCAAGAAGTCCCGGAATCCCCAAGGGTTCGTCCAGGAATTTCTACAGGATCTACAGAAATATCTATAGCAAACAAGATCCACAGAGATAATATATATGTAATCTATAGCAAACAGGATCCAAACAGGATCCACCGAGATAATATATCTGGAATCTGTAGCTTTATTCGTCTATAAACAGATTACATATCTAGGGAATCTGGTTGAATTTGGGTATGGCCGTATCAATGCATGCGCTTGATTTGTATATCGGCGGTTTACATTCGTAACATAGTTAGTGTTCGGGCGACTTAAGATCTGCAGGATCTGAGTGGAAGCCCAAGAATTTTCAGGTCCAAGTTGGTAAGCTCATCACAGTTGATCTTCTGTTCGGGGCGAATTTCCGCATCCGGCCTGGAGGTGTCCGCTGCGATGGGGGCGTCCGATTGGGGGTTGGGAATCTCGGTTCTTCCATCGACAATGGAACCTGGGCCGTCAAGATTGATGCTCTTGAGAAGGCCAGCTTGTGCGAATGAAGCTCCCATGACTGCGACTGCGACGACTTGAGTGAATTTCATGTGTGCTGGTGGTATTGAAGAGAAGGCTGATGTGCGGTCCATCGATGGGTACCGTCGTTTTATAGAGATGATCGGATGATCCACGTGGTGCCTATCTTACTACATGCTGCACCTGATGTTGATGGAAGCTGTATCAAACATCACCCTGGCCAAAAACGAGGGCGGCGAGATAACTACGATACGATGGATAGTGTTTCTTTAAATTGTTTATTAATTTAGGTGGTGGCTATGGTGGCTATGAATACGTGTCTAGGTTTTTTTTACAAAAGCAAGGTGGAGGCAATAACCCCGACGGCGCCAAGGAGGCCGGCACCAACTCGAAGTCCGTTGTTCTTCTTATGCTCGGCTTCGGTCTTGGGCTTGATGTCAGAAGTAGATGGGGATTGGGTGGCCTCAGAATGGTGGGAGCCAGTAGCAGTCGAGGAAGAAGAGCTCGATGTTTTGGTCTCCGGTTTGTTGACAAGGGATGCCAAAGACGGCTGTGTAGGATTGCTAATATTGAAATAATGGCTATATGCTGACTCCCCCCCTCCTACAATTTGAACCACGTATTCCGTGCCACTACGGGTATCCACTGGCACATACCATTTACAAGAACCCAAGTCAGAGTCAATATCGGTTCTAATGTTGCCTTTGAATTCGAGGTCATCTTTTCTCCCGTAGAGCAGATTGATAGTGATCAATTGTGGAGCAGTGCCATTAACTTCCCTAGAAATTCAATTTAGGAAGATAGATCATAGTACATATGAAACTACCTACTCACCACTTGACATATTGTTCGTTACCGGCATACCATTCACTTTCCGCAGGTGAGGTAATGGTGATTTTGGCGGAGACAATGTTCCAAGCTAAAGCAGCAGCACCAAGAATTTGAAGAAGACGGGTCATATTCAAAAATGATGCTGGTACGAGTCGCAGCGAACGGTTTATATATATCCATGCCAGCTGCTATTTTCGCGGGATTTTTTTTCATCGGTTCGATAGAATTCTCTTCCGTACAAACCCATCAAGCCTCTTTGGTCAACGAGGTTGCGAATTAATAAGGGAACTCGACACCATTCTTGACTTATATCAACTTGGCTATTGCCCATATGCCTCAGCTCCCACCCCGATATTGATTATATGCCGCGATTCCACTCGGATTTGGGTTGGTAGCAGACGCTATAGGCTGGATTGGTTTTGGGTAAACACCATACAGGCCAATGATCAAGATAGCCGGCCATTTGATTATCCTGAGGTTATAAGTGTGGCAATGGCACCAACTTGTCAAAGCAGTCAGCGACCGTGACTGCTCCCAAGAGAGTGAGTTGGGGGGGGGCTTTGAATATAAATCCCATGATATTCCACTTGAATACGTTCTTCATGTGAATCTCCACTGTTGGCCAATCACATAGTTTACGATGACCAATATCTCCAGGTAGTTACAGATGTATGCATTTATAGAGGACCAGTGGGCACTGTATCGTAGACAAAATGGAGAGTGCAGACATTATAATAAATGCCGCGGACGGCTTCCCCATCCATGCAACTTTATACACACCAGCAGCCGAGTCCCCAGCGGTTGAGACTGCGGTGGTAGTCAGCTCTGCAACTGGAGTGTTGCGAAAGTTCTATGCTTCGTTTAGCAAGTACCTTGTCACGAACTTCAAGTGTGCCGTTATCACTTACGATTATCGCGGTGTTGGGGACTCGTTCCCTGCCGCCGCGGAGGCCAGGTAAGCGGGTTGGTGTTTGCCGATACGGTGCCAGAAACTCACCTGTTTATTGTTCCCAACCCCTCAAGTAAACAACACCCTCTAGTTGGGTTCAAGGCAACCATCTCAGACTGGGGTTTCCTGGATTTGCCTGCCATTCTGGACTACATGCACGCAGCATACCCAGAACTCCCCTTGGCGTATGTTGGGCACAGTGTTGGCGCCCATCTGGTTCCTTTGGCACCCAACGGGCATCTGGTTACCCGCACTCTGTTTGTGTCCTCAAACAACGCTTACTACGGGTACCGTCCAGGCTTCACCAGCACCTTTCAAATGAAGTACCTAGGTAGGTTCCTTACCAGGTGGTACGGTTATTTCCCAGGGAAGAAAATCGGCGTCATGGAAGACCTGCCGTCAGGTGTGCTGCAAGAATGGTCCACATGGTCCGAGTATCCAGGCTACTTCTGTGACAAGAACCCCGAATGGAAGGAACTGTTCGAGCGGTTCCGTAAGCCCATCTTGAATGTATCGTTCACCGACGATGCCTACGCAACAGAGCGGGCGTTCACCAGTTTTCTGGAATTCTTCCGTGGGTCCCAGGTGGCACATTGGAGATTGAAGCCACAGGACATAGGTTTGGATTCGGTGGGTCACATGGGATTTTTCTTTGGCAGGGTCCCAGAGATCCGCGACTGCCTCTGGGCCCCTACTGCTCGATTCTTGTGCAGAAACGAGCTTTCCCCGAGACCATTGCTGAAGTTGCAAGGGAAGCTTTAGTCGGTAGTTGGGGCAGAGAATGTGAATTGCCAAAGCGGCTGATAAACCATGTGAACTAGGTCTGACCCATCTTTTATGTGAGATTCATGGCAATATAAACAACGTGTAAGCAAATATCAAGTCATTCTTTTATCTAACAAAAAGGATGGACCACAAGCGGTGGAAGAAATCGAGTGGTATGAGACAAAACTAGTGATTTCATGACGAAGAAGACAAGAGTACCCAATCGAGTGGTTTCCGCCCTCGTTTTCTTTTAGTGGATCCAAGATGGAAGTCTAGTAAAGAAGGAAAGTGAACCGAGCTCGCGAAAGACGTGTAGGGGAGGTTTACATAATGGTTGATGACTGTCAATGTATATAAAGATGATCGCTAACATGCAGCTTCGTCATGCTTGGAAAGTCAGTTTTCCAAGTCCACGGGAGAAATGCCATTTGATGAAACGAGAGTCGAGTGAGATGTGGAGTTCAGGTTGGGGTGCTCGTTCTGAAGATGAGTCGCCTGTTGATCGGAATCTATTAAGTCCAATGGCTTGGAGTTGTTCGATGCGGACACGACACGGGTGATTTTAACCGGCTCCGAGATTCGGATATTCTCGGTCTGCTTGGCAACATCCTTGACTTGATCTTCCGCCTCCGATTTCAAGTCGGGGTTTGCTTCGTGGGTTCCGTTCTGAGTCACAATGGGGCTTTCCGCCTTCTCGCTGTCTCCATTGCTCTCTTTGACCACGATGTGGCTGAAGTGTGGATTGAGAAGCGACTCAGACAACAGGGATCTGATCTCGGGGTCGGAGTCATTGCTCAAACGAGCAACCAAGCCCTCTACTTGCTCCAGGAATTTCTCTGAACATCTCAGCTTGTCGTTGTCTGGGTAGGCGCGGTAAATTAAGATAAGGCTCGTCGAAGAAAGGGGGATAGTAGGCAAATACCATAAATCAAGGTGATCAGCAGCTTTGTGGTGTGCGCAACCAGAAGTCTGACATTAGCCACCTTATCGTTGCTGAGCTGGTAGAAGACTGGCATCAAGACCTCGCCGAATCTGGACAAGTCGATATCGTGGATCTCGAGTAAGGCTTGGCAAATTTGGACGAATCTGGGGGAGGGGTGATAGGCGTTTAGTGGATGGGAATGGTGCTACGCTAATTGCTGGATACGTACATCATTCTGTCACGGAAAGATGAGGCCAGCCCGAATTTTAGGATTGTCTCGAAAACCTTGGAGGAAAGCCCCAGTTCATCTTTGGACTTTGTGTAGATGATGGGCACCTGATGATGAAAGGTAAGCAGTTGGCTCGGAGTCAACAGAACTTTTGCCCTTACCGAGGAGACTGCAGTTTCTCTCACCCTGGAAACTGGGTCGTTCAGACATTTGACTGCGATAGGCAAGATGCTGTTCACTACAATTGAGTCGGGATATATGTTGCATAGTGCAGGTAATTGCCTAATCGCAAAGTTGTTTGAGAACTGCCGAGGTGCACGTCGAAATAAATGGATACATACTGTGCAACATGCTCACGAATTCTCCAATTTCGAGATTCGGCCTCCCAGATGTCCTCCAATACCGATAGGTACATCTCCCGTGTGGATGGGCTTAGGCATTCAAGAAAAGCAGATGCATTTTGCAGAACACCTATCCTAATCTGAAACCCCACCCCCAGTTAGCAAGATACTAAGAAAGGTCGCAAAGCATCGACATACTTCGTCCGTGTCCATCATGAAGAAGCCAAAGAGCGGCGCAAGCTGTCGGTCACATGCATCAGAGTTGTCTTTCAGTAGTTTGGCTACTTCGTGGAGAGAGTAGGCCAATGTTCGACGCACGCTCAACTATAAACACAACTTTAGTTACTCGCACATCCCCATGATTGCTGATTAGCCAAGCGTACTTGAGTGTCTCTACAGAGGGCGATGTAATCTTCAGCAAGATCCGGCCATTTCTTTGAGCCTAGGGTCATTAGGACAGCTAAAGAAACGGGCACCATTAGAAGGGAGTGGTTGGGAAGGATGCTTCGACGCCTTCTGTACCTGGGAAGTTGTACGCGCACCTGAGTGTTCTATCGGGGTCGCGGATCGAGTTTTTGTTGGAGGATGGGAACATAGACATGTATTTATCGATTAAGACTTCAGGAACCTAGAATGTTGGTTTGAATAAGACTAATATTCAAGTAAGCGTGTATAAGAAGATGCATACCTCTTGGCCATCAAATATGGCGATTAGCCTTCCCAGTCCATCCTCAGCACATGTCTGAACCCACCGGCTCACATCGGTAGCCATGGCGTCGAAGATTGGAAGGCACTTTTCTAGCTGAGCAGCGGTTGGGACGGAGGCGCATATCTCTGGCAAAACAAGGGCGCAGGATTTGCGAACCTGCCATATGTCATCGCCGGCCAAACGTTCGTACAACGGTAGCTAAACGTAACTCGATCAGACGCCACAGCCGCAACGCAATCTAAGATTGAGAAATACCAAGGTCTCGACGGCAACATCTTTGGAAACCACTTTGATGACTGCGCTTATAACCGCTGGAATCTCCTAGAAAAGTGCTCTGGTTTAGTAAAGTTGGTTCGCTTCTTCCGCAAAGGCAACGTACTTTGCGAACGCCAAATGTGGGATCGGCCACCACTTGTGATAAGGTTGGGATGAAAATATCCGTGATGGAGCTGGCATCCACAACTTCCGCCAATATCGCCATGGTCTACCAATTGAGCCGTTAGTGCTAGTCGGTCGAATACTCCAGCATCCAGGGTCTACCTTCAGCATGGCAGCTTTGCCTTGGTCTTTCTCTTCGACTCGTAGACACCCCTCACCGTTCCCGAGCTGAATGATGATCCCATGGACGATTTCTTGATCAACAAGGTCCTTCGGTAGATTCTTTGCGAGAGAAACAATACACTTTTGGGCAGCCGAGGCTATGATGGTGTTCCATTCTAGGATCAGGGTGCGTAAAAGAAGCGAGAAGGAGTTTGGGGTCAACTGGTTCACCTCGCAGGACTCGCCGGTTGTACTGGGTGGGAAGGTCTAAATTCACCAATTCAACGCCGTTCAGTTTGGCTCGGCTCGGTTAGGATTAAGTGGATTATGACAAGAGCCCTAACCTGGTAGAAGTACAATAGAACCTGATCCAGGTTCTCCGCAAATATCTCCCGGACTTTGTCCTCTAGAAATGGTCAACGTTAGGTTGATGCGGCATAGCACAAGCTGCGAAGCAAGATTACCGTCGTCACTTCCGAGCTCGTATAGTAGAGGAATAACATATTCAATGGCTTCCTGAGCCTCGATTTCTCGAACAAGATCAGGTAGCTCTTGGGCAATCCAAATTCTATCAACACACAATTCAATCAGCAGACTGAGGCGCCGCGAGACAAGGAGGGGAGGAATACCGATGTGCAGTGAGGTCGCTCTTGGAGTAGAGAAACACTTTCTCGAGGGGCGAATATTTTGGTTCGAATTCATCATTCAGCTCATCGTCGGAGACTGGGCCATGGCAACAAAGGGGATTACTATCCGTCAAATAGAACGCATCAACACAAGCGAGAGAGATGAACCTTCTGGATTTTCCAAGTGCTCCATGAGCATCTCCGAGTCGAATTGCTGATCCAATACTTCGTATGATAGGCCAAGATCTACAATTACGGTGGTTTAGCAACCTTAGGACCTAAACAGCAGCAGCAGGACGTCGAGGAGAAGCGGGAAACGAGCACTCACCTGCCATCGTAGCAAGAGGGGATGTAGGAAAAAGAAAAGGAACAGTTGCAAAAAGGATAAGCAATTGGAGCGAGCAGTAATGAAATTTCGTACTAAAGTGGGTAATGGAATATATTATTATGGATGTTTTGAATCACCTCTTAATCAAGCAAATAAGAGGATATTCCAAACTGATTCAAATGTGCTCGTGAATAAATCCAATGGGATAGGATCGTCAGCACAAAAATATTGCTTCACTGATCTGGAGATTCTACATCATCTGTCTTTGGACAAACGTCGTCCAGTGAACCCTAATAACCATGCCACACGGTCAGGCCTTTAGTTATTCCCATAATTCCTACATGCCTTCACCGGAGAACAAGTATCGCCCTTACGCACACAAGGTGCCCTTGGACCCTCGTGAGGATACTTTCCCGCTGACCCAGGCAAATAAAACGTACCTAAGTAGCTTAGCTGACCTGAAAGCATTGGATTTTGACGAAAAGTTAACTCTAAAGGAGCTCTCCACATACGCCGGGATCCGCTATTTGACCACCGGACTCGTATTTCCCTTCGCCGTTGGCGAGACCTTGCTCCAGGTCCAATATCTGCCTAGTGACGAGCAATTGCTGAGAGCCTCGCTTGAAGAAGGGCATCAACAAGAGGTGAGGTGGCTTTTAAACGTACTATCACAAGAGGTTCTACTGCCTTGATCAACGTCATTGCGCTTTACCCCCTTGTCGCGTGTTTTCCATTGCATACTAACCCGGTGTATAAACGAACAGCATGCCGACTCAGATGATCCGGAGTTCTACGATGTAAACCTTGGCTACGATACCCAGCCTCGAGGCCTGGCCAACACTAGCCTCTCACATGCGCTTCCCCCCCTTGAGGCGGGCGTTTGGGATTCCATGCAAACGCTAGCGAGACATCCGACCGAGGGGTGGCTGTCCCTCTGGAAAGGTTTTGTTGGTAGAGCTCAGTTGGTTTAAGGAGTCAAACTAAATCCATTCTCAAGGTCAATTCACAAACTGGGTCCACGATATGGGGCAAATCTTTCTACAGCCTTCCATCGAAGCGGTGCTAAACGACACATTTGATTTGTATGATGACACCATCCCACTGGTTCACTTGGAGAGCGCGCTTCCAAACGTGGTGACCATGGTGACCAGCCATGTGGTGACCGGAGTCGTCCTGAGCCCTTTGGAAATCATCCGAACCAGGTATTGTGCATTCGTCTAGCTAGGCACACTTCCAGCAGCTAACCCAGACTTTCCATGAACCAGACTGATGGTCCAGAGCTCATCCCCCCACTACAAAAAATACAAAGGATTCTTCCATGCGCTAAAGACCATAATCCAAGAGGAAGGGCTTGCGACATTCTACTGGTCGTACAATCTCTTCCCCACCATCCTGTACCATGCCTTGACACCACTGATCGGAAACACCATCCCTTTGGTGATCGATCGCTTCCTAAACCTGTCCCCTGCCGACTCCCCCTTGCTGTACAGCCTGGCGGAGTTAGGGCTGAACACGCTGCAGCTGATAATCACCATGCCTGTAGATACCATTCGCAAGCGCCTTCAGTGCCAAATACAGAGCCAGTCCAGCGAGCGTCTGGTCACCATCGTCAGCACGAGATCGACCCCTTACTATGGAGTTGTTGATTGTGCGTACCGCATCATCACCGAGGAGGGCGGCAGTCGAACCAAGCGCAGCAAGAAGGCTAAGAATGGGCGCTCGCTGAAGCGCAAGAGCGACCACCCGACAGCCAAAAAGAGTTGGTGGCAGCGCTGGGGGGTGCAGGGGCTGTATCGCGGGAGCAGCATGAGGTTCGCTGGCTATCTAGCTGTCTTCGCAAACAACGTCATTGGGGGAACCAAAGACGAGGACGAGTGGTAGCCACCATCAGCATCTAGCCATAGATTATGCAACCTAAATAACTATCAACCAACCTACACATTCAACTAGAGCACCAAGCGTGTACAGTGCAAGCTCAAGAGAGTAGTGAATCAATGGATGTAGAGACAATAAATAACCTTCAATAGCCAAGCCTGGAGGGAAGAAATCACCTGCAATAGCCCAGCTTGGAGGGCTGGAGGGCTGGAGGGAAGAAATCACCTGCAATGGTGGTGGTGATGGGCGGCGGTCTAAATTAGCAATCGATTGGTGATTGGCCAACTTTAATCCTAGACTCTGAAGGACATTTAGAATCAGAAACCTCCGGCGGTGATGGTCATTGCTGGTATATCTCCGATCAACACCGCCAGCAGAAACACAACACCCCTCGACTGCAGAAGCGTAAGATAACAGCTCTGCAGAGGGTTGATCGTAGCCCAACATTCCTTGGGCCATTGTTTGTTGATCCCGAAGAATGGCTCGCAATTTCCACTGGTTTATTGATCCTTGAAAAATCCATCCATGATTTCATTATATCCATCGCCAACCGATTCCATTCCAAATTCCGGAATTTTCTTCCTACGACATTGCGACCTTTACCCGTACCACTTGGGCCCCTTGTTCCTTAAGGTTTCCTTTCACCCCGCCAAGCGTTCCCACCAACGTCGGTCGATTTGTCTTTCGATTTCTTCCCTTCCCTTTCCTTCGGTTTCCTGCTCTTCCCTCATACCCAACCATTCCTTGCTTAGTTCATGTCGAGGAAAACTGACCACCCTGGGGCTATAGAGCTGGGTGGTGCGAACTTTCTTTCCAACTGGTTTTTCGTTTGGGTGTTCCGATTGCTGGCTGAATGTAGATCTATCGACACTAGTCTAGACTTGTTGGTTCTGAAAAAGTCCGAGACGGCCAAAGTAGTCGGGTCCAAGCTCGAGAAGAGTTGGCACCGGGAATGCGTTCATCCCATAAGACGGGTAAGAGTCCACTAGCCAGTTTCCCCGCCAACACCACCAACTAGACCCAGTGCTAACTCTTTCACAACCGTTGCTAGCCTTCCCTCCATTCGAAGAGCCCTCTTCGTCACGTTCAAAAGCAGATACCTGTTGATTGGGATTTACAAGATTTTCTGGGCCGCTTTCATATACCTTGGCTCCTACTTTTTTTTGAAACGCCTCATTCAGTATAGTACCGCCGTGTTGTCGGACAAAGACCAGAATTCCTATGTGTTGGCCCACGTGTACGCGGTGGTTTTGTTCTTGGCCACGATATTTTCCAGTATATGCATCCACCAACTCTCTGCCGAATGTACACGTATTGGTATCCAGGTTGGTCTAGCCCTATGTAGTTTGGGGGGGGTGGAGAAATGGAAGCCAAGAAAATCTCATTAACTTATTGAACACAGGTTCGCGCGGCATTGATGGTGCTCATCTACCGAAAGTCTTTGAAGCTCGTTACAGTGCAGGGCGGCATCGGTGACGTTGGTAAGCAAGCATTTTGCCTGGTGGTGGCCGCGTCTGTGTGCTAATGGGCATTTTTCTTAAGTGAATCTGGTCGCTGAGGATTGCAATCGGTAACTACTTGTCTTGTACTCGATAGTCGACTAAGTTTGTTGGGCTAATATCGATTCCGCATTCCGCTAGCATAGCTGAGGCTTGCGTGAATTTCCATTACCTATGGGGTACTGCGCTAGAAATCATCGGTGAGTTAATATTGTCTCTGCCGCTTGGAAGCCCTTACTGATTGCTTTGCAGCTGTGATCGTCATTGCTGGCTACGAACTCAAACTTGCCGCTGTTCCTGGTGAGTTTTACGTAACCTCGTCTTGATTGAGCTTGATCTCAACCAGTGTCTCTGAACGCTAGCCGCCGTGATTCTGGTTATTCTGTTTCCAATCCAGTACTTCCTGGGCCGACTCACATCCAAACTGTCAACAGCCATGTCCCAGACCACAACCTATCGGGTCTACTTGATGTCAGAGATCCTTACGGCCATCAAACTGATCAAATTCCACGCCTGGGAATCGTTTTTCTGCGACAGAGTTAGTAGAGCACGAGCTCAAGAAATGATCCATCTTCGTCGTGGGTTACTGGTCAAATGCTGGAGCGCACTCTTGATCTTTGGAACACCCATCCTACTGACAGTGATATGCTTTGTTATGCTGGAGAAGATAGGCTACGACAGAGAAATGACTGCTACCCTTGTGTTTACGATTCTATCCACATTCAATACGCTGAGGTAAGAGCGGGGGAACTCCGGGTGCGAGTCAGTAACTGATCGAGCTTACTTTAGATATCCCTTCGTCATGCTTCCAACCGCTGTCCGAACAACCCATGGTATCGCGCAAGTTTGTAATGTCACAACCAGAAGTTCGGCTAGTAACCGTTGCGCATTGTGCTAGGTGCTTTCATTTCGTTCGAGAGAATCAACAAATTCTTGCTTCAAGCCGAAGTTAAGCCACTTTCGCCTTCGGACCACCCCCCTCCCGACGAGATGACCAAGATCGACCTGGTAACGTACTTGTTACTGCATGCACCTGGGCACAGGTTCGATACTAAATGCTTCTCTAGCGAAATGCTTCGTTTTGCTGGACTGGGAGTGCGGACCCCACCATCAAAGATTTCTCCTTGAAAGTCGGTAAAGGCGAGGTAGTTGCCATCGCTGGTGACGTCGGCGCTGGAAGTAAGAACAATCGTGATGAGAGTTTCAATGAAGCATGACTGATCCGTTGCTTTTCCATGTTAGAGTCTTCTTTACTGCTAGCCTTGATGGTAAGGAGATCCCTCAAACCCCTTGGCAGTTTCGGCCTCGTTCACTCACGTCATTTCTAGGGACAAATCACCAAGACATCTGGAACAGTTGCCGTTTACGGCTCTATCGCATACGTTCCCTTTGATTCCTGGCTGTTGAATGCCAGCCTCAGAGACAACATTATATTTGGATCTCCATACGACCCTGAGAAGTACAAGAAGATCATTCGTGTCTGTGCTCTTGCCAAGGACCTTGACCAGCTCTCCAACGGGGACGAGACCGAGATTGGCGAGCACGGATTCAACCTAACGCTGGCCCAAAGGCACAGAGTGAGTCTCGCTAGAGCGGCATACAGCTCAGCCGACATTGTGCTCTTGGACGATACGTTGAATTCGATGTCTGCACAGGTCGGAAAGCATATCTTTAATGAGTGCATTCGAGGCTTCATGAAGGACAAAGCGGTGGTGTTTGTCACCAACCAGCCGCAATATTTGCCGGAAAGTGACTATGTCGTTGTGATGAAGTCAGGCAGAACTTTTGTCCAAGGAACCTATCAGGAACTGCTGGAGAAGGATTTCGACGTTGGCGCACTGATCGGGGATAGCATTGAGATAGAGGATCCGTTTTCGGTGGATCATATCCAACAGAGCCCCGCCGATGAACAGCTTCCTCAAAATGCTAAGGCTAAGCAGCCAGAAACGCTGGTCGAAGTGACTGTTCAATCCAACGCCAACGCCAACCCCGCCGAGACAAACAATCCTTCGGTTTCCTTCATTGACCCACGAAATAAGACGAGCAGCTTCACCATTCCTCGGGTGAAGACAGCCGGCGTGCCAGGCGACAGCTCATCCCAACCTCTCACCGTCAGTAACGCCGACGCCAACGAGCTTACTGTTCATCGACTTATCGAGCTGAATGCCAGAACCGCAACCAGAGCTGAAGCTACCAGCTCTGCCGATGAGCAAACGGTGGTGAAGATTATCGAGCGTAACCAACTGACGGTGATCGGAGGCGGAGCACCGCTGATGAACCAAGCGCTGTCGAATCGTGAGCTAAACAGCATGGCCAGAGCCATTGAACAGAATCAACTCACCATCCATAGTTTACATCATGGAAACGTGTCCGAGGTGGACGAAGAGGAACCGGTCACTCGGAGGCTGTCTAGCCTCACGAAGTACAAGTATTATTTCCGGGAGAGCCCGGGCATGATCATCACCATCCTCGTGATTGTTTTCTTCTTCATCGTGCACGGAATCCGTATCTTCAGCGGTAAGACCAACCGGAAGCGGCGTGCGCATTGCTGAGCTGACACCTTTGTCCCTATTAGATTACTGGCTTAAACTGGCCGTCGACAGCGTTGACCAGGACTTGCTAACGTACTACTTGCCGGTCTATGCAGCACTTGGAGTAGGTCGATTCAGTCCATGAATGCTCAGGGAGCAAGCTAACCCGGCAACTTTCTAGGGGGCATTTTTGGTGGGCATTGCTTTACGTGGACACGTCTACATCTGGGTGGTTCTGAAGAAAACCACTTCGTTCCATGCGCGAGTCTTGAATGTACTTATTCTCTTTCGATATGCCCACCCTCTCGGCGCTTGCAAAGCGTATTAACGATTGACTTTTCCAGGCCATCATGCAGGCCAGAATGACTTACTTCGACTATACGCCGCTGTCGCGTATATTAAACGTCTTTGCCAGACACCAGTACCTGATTGATGATTATCTTACGGAGGCGGCTTTACAGGTTTGGTGACAATTCGGATGAGGGAGCTTACTCCACCGGTTCATTAACCCTTCGCCATCAGGCATTGCAATTTCTTCCCTTGGTCGTTGGAACTTTACTCTTGATTATGATCATAGTTCCCTTCTCTATCATCGCCGTGGTCGTTCTCCTTGCGTTCGTCGGGTATTTCGGATTCATTGATGTCGGAGCCTCGTGTTGTGTCTGACATGGTGTTGTTGTGTAGGCTTCTGATTTGGCATTCGCGCATCGCCGAAGAGAATCTCAAAATGCTGGAAGGTAATGGAACGGCGGGATGGAAACCTAGTTGGACGACGGCACCACTCACCTTCTTTCAAAACCAGCTTACAGCAAGCCACAGCTATTCGCCCATCTTTCCGCCACATTGGAAGGACTATCGAGCATCCGTGTGTACAAGCTGCAAACCCGCTTCGACAGCTTTAACCTGCTCAAGATCGACGTTAGCAGTAAGGCGTTGTATGCCAGATCGATTGGTAAGCCCGACAACGCACAAGATGTACACACCCTCTCACACCACAACTAACCCCTGATCCCAGTGAAATCCTGGTTGTCTTTATACACCGACTTCATCGCCTCGCTTTTCATTTACATTGTGTCCCTGTTGATCCTGCTTGTTCACAGGGACCTTGGAGCTGTCGAGGAGAGCAAGGTTGGCTTAGTGCTCACGAACGCCTTGCAATTACTGGTGTTCGGCCAATGGACCGTCCAAGCCTTGCGAGATGCCCACGGGGCCATGAGCAATGTCAAGCAGTTGGTCGAATTCACCGAAGACATCCCCTCGGAGGTAATATTTCGATGATGAGTTCCACAAAAGCCATATACTGATTATCAGCCCATGCTGCGTAGTCTGCCTTGCTGCATCAGGATGTGAAGCCCCCAAAGAACTGGCCCATGGACGGCGAGGTACTTTTCCCCACTGCCCGACAACCACGCCACAGCCATTGATCCATGCTTTCTTTAGATCGAGTATCAGAACGTCGTGCTGAGATACAATCGCTACGGAGTAGCCGTCCTCAAGAACGTGTCCTTCAAGATCCATGCAAAAGAAAAGGTCGGGATCGTAGGACGGACCGGATCAGGTACGAGACATGGAGGTGGATCACGGTTGATCAGGTTTGTTCTAACTGCGAGTTGCTTGCCAGGGAAATCCACTCTTCTGGTCAGTCTGCTGCGTATTGTGGAGGCGGCTGAGGGAAGGATTCTGGTCGACGGATTAGACATCAGCAGCATCGGGTTGCATGAGCTTCGTAATAAGATCGACGTCATTCCCCAAGGTAAACGTTTTCAACGCCCACTTGATTTGCAGATGCTCACCCTTCAATCGTTCAGAACCGGTGCTGTTTGTGGGCACCATTCGGTCCAACCTGGACCCGTTTGAACGCTGCTCGGAGAACGAGCTCTGGGCAGCACTGGAAGCAGTCCACATGAGTGAGAAGATCAAATCCATGCCATTGAAGCTGGACGAAGCGGTTGTCGGTACGTATCTCAGCAATCATCATCATCATCCCTTGTGCCAAGTGCTCACTAGGCAGCAGAAAACGGGCGAAACTTCTCCTTAGGGCAGCGACAATTGCTATGCATCGCTAGGGCGATCGTCACCAAGTGCAAAATTTTGCTACTCGATGGTAAGCATCACGGGAAACCTCCCTTTGAGGACATCTGATCAACCGGGGTTTTTCTTTGTAGAGGCAACAAGCGCCATCGACATGCAGACGGATCAACTCGTTCGAGAGACTATCAAGAGGAACTTTGTGAACTACACGGTCCTCACGATCGCCCATCGGTTGAACACCATCATCGAATCCGACCGGATCTTGGTCCTGGACGAGGGCAAGGTCGTGGAGTTCGACACACCCATCAACTTGCTGAACAACCCCGACGGCTTCTTCTACTCTCTGGTCAAGCAAAATGGCGATGAGGCGGTCGAGAGGTTGAAACAAATGGCCTCCGCCCGCACCTCACACCCTCCACAAATCCACATATCTGCGGAATCGCCGAATCGAACCGACTTCATCCCGCCCTCCCTCGATGTGTTCCATCAACCAGTGAACCCAGTACCCTCCATCATATCTAGCAACGCAAGCTACATCTCCAGCCACAGCGGCCAAGAGTCCATCCGAATCCCCACCAGATCCTCCCAACAGAACCCCACCCTGGAAACGATGTTTTCCGGCGCATCCGAAATACAGCCCATGCTTGGCAAAAACCCTGAGGCGTCCAACTCCAAGGACTCCTAAACACCCATCCCCATCCCCATCCCCACCCTCACCTCTATTCTCAGATTGTACCATTTACCCCGATGTCGAACAGTTTGCCGAGTCAGTTACTCCACTTCTTGCTGGAATTTTCCCCGATAGCCGATTCTATAAGCGTTCACTGACCAAATAAATAGAACCCCGATTTCTACCCAATCCGAACGCTGTGCGGGATATGGCCCGAGATGCTTTATTCGGCGAACCAACGATGAAATATAACAGGGGGATTGCTGCTCACTAGACCGGTGCTAAACAGTGTTACGGTCGGTCAACACACGAATGATGGAGCCCAGACCGGTAGTGGCGATGACCTAATAAACAGGGCGAGGTGAGTCGACCGAACCTCGCAAGTTCTCTCCACACTTGGCTTACCTTCTCGTGCCAGCTTAGGATCACGCTGCAGTTGTATTGCTCGGGGGAGGCCATGCCGCGGTAGAGGTACTTCATCAGCACGTCCAACTCCTCGGGAGCAAGGGACTTCACCACGTTAGGAATGTCGGAGAGTTTGGTGGAGCTGAGCACCTCCATGACAACTTGTGTCGTGGTATCCTGGTTGGGGGAGAGGGGGTGTCTAGGTTGGCTGGGGTCACTTTCCATGCGTCAGCTCAAACGAGCACCTACCTTCAATTCTTGGACATCTTGACCATATGGGGGATCGTCGAGGGCGCGGCTCAACGCTTGGGCGTGTTGGCCTCTGTGTGGGATGGCAACGAAAGGGGAGAAAGGTTATTCGAGAAGCCAAGGAATCGAAGTGGCCCACTCGAGGCATCTGGAGTCGGGGGAACCCACAGCGGTCCCAAGGGTAAAACCGCCGTCATCTTCCACCACGGTGTGGGCGGGGAGACGAGATGACCCGAGAAGTCAAAGAAACGTATACTAACCGGGATAAAATCTGGCGTACCTCGTGAACCTTGGAGTTCACCGAGGAGGCGATCTCCTCGTTGGATTTCGTCTGGACGTTTTCTTCTACGTACTTCTCCTCGTCGAGTGCGTCGATGTCAACTTTACGGTAGGACATTTTGTTCTCTACGTCTGGAAAGGGAGGTGTGGTGAGGTGAGGTGGGAAAGAGAGCTGGGAATAACTCTTCGCTCGGGTTGGGCCAACGTCACTTTTGGACGAAAAATCAACACGATCATAAGATCGTTGATGTTCGATTTAGGTAATCATGCTCCTATGCAACATGATCATTTAATGAGTTAAGTTCTGGTTCGACGCCAGACGAAGTTTTCGGTGGGTCTTGGGTCACGTTCGATATCCGACTCCGACACTCCCCGCATGATGGCCCCAAAGACCCTACTATCCAGAAATTAAAGAGACATTTGGATTTATTTCAAAGTCTACTTGAACAAACAAGTCTCACGAGTTCAAATGGAAAATGCTAAAAGAAGGGGAACCACAGTTTTTACGGGGTACAGGAAAGAATGCATAGATAGGAGTGTGAGTTTAGGCGTAAGGCATCAACTTCTCGAGGACTCTTCTTTGAGTGGTATTGGAATGGGCGGTCTTACGCAAGTGACGTCCGCGCTTGGGTGACATGGAGGTATTCAAGTGTCTTTTGCCAACCTGCTGTCTTTTGAATAGTCCGTTACCGGTCTTTCTCCAGCTGAAAATTAAGTTTGTTCTTGGTGAGTACAGAAGTTTTTGGCGGATAGAGAACGAGTGCATACCGTTTTTGTGTTCCCTTGTGAGTCTTCAGCTTGTAGTTGTGCACAAAACGCATAGGCACAGATAATAGGAAGCTTCCGGTGGCGGGAGCAGGGGCAGCCGAAGCGGCAGCGAGGCGGGTGTTTGCTTGAACCACTGGACTGGTCACCAGCTTCAGGTGGGTGGAGAAAGCATTTCTAACTATAAAATAATAAAGAAACAATCCGCGCATTAGCCAAGTGCTTCATTGAACACGTCAAGAGTGGGCCTGGTGGCTCTTCGTATATGGAATCATTACCGGAAGAGAAAATGGTGGAGAAAGACATTGTCGTGATACTGGTACAGAAGCTCTAAACAATTCCACAAGCCAAAAGAAAAACCACCCTCTCTAATAGAGGCCATGACAAAAATTTCCCCTCTGATTTCAATCCCCACATTTGAGGACCACAAAATTTTTCGATTAAATTCAATGCAAGGCTTCACTATACCAAATGCCAATCAGTGCAGTGGGTTGATGGGAATCATGAACAAAGTACACGCGCTTTGTTATTTATTGCTTTAATGGTGTCTCCTTAAGGTAAATGGTACATTATGAATGGAACAGAAAGACAAAAATCAATGAAAAATGTTAACGCCAACTGATTTGGAATGAGAAACGGTGTACTTCGATGAATATGAGGTTATGTGGAAGAGTTACTCAAAAAGTGCTTTCTTTTAGTTTTGCTTGGCGGGTTGTTCAGCTATCAGCTCTTCGCTGGACTCAGCGCCAACCTCTTCAAATTCCGATTCAGTCATCTTTAGGCATTCAATAGACTCGCTTAGGGAATCATTACCTGATCCTTCCTTCACAGTATCGGCATAGGAAATAGGCTCAGTGGCTTCGGGAACTCCCTCCTTGACAGCATCAGCGAAAGAAAGAGGCTGGGAGGCTTCTTCCTTCTTGTCGTCAGTGGCCTCAACCTCGGCCTCCTTAGCTACCTCGGCATAAGAAGGAACGGGCTCGCTTTCCTCGGTGGCGGGCTCTTTGACGGCTTCAGCATAGCTGATGGGCTCCTCGGCTTCAGCTACCTCAGGGTAGGCCTCAGTCAGAGTTGGGAACTCTGAATCTTTGGTTTCTGGTACCTCAGCAGGTTTCTCGGAAATCTCAACAACTGGAGTCTCGGATACAACGTCGGCATAGGCCTCAGTGACAGCTGGGAATTCGGTAGTATCACTGACTACTGGCTTCTCTTGAACTTCAGGTTCTTCGGGCTTCTCAGCGGCGGGCTCGGCCTCAGCGTATAAAGCGTTCTCGATTTCCTTCTCAAGTGACTCGATTTCAGAGGGCTTTTCTTCGGAGGTAGATTCAGGATCGACACCGTTCTTGCACAAGTCACACTCACACTTGAGGCGGTATTTCTTTACAAGCTCTTCCTTTCTCTCGCTGTGTTTGCGGCCATCAATCTTCACATAGGTGATGAAGAGTTGATCACCAGCCTTCAAGGGCTTGGTAGCAACCAAAGCAAGCTTGCGGTCACCCTTGGGGAAAGTGACACGTGCGTTGGGCTCACAGGTGTGATTGGCATAGCTGGAGATCTTGTAGAGGCCAGCTCCAATTACGTGGCCTTGACGGTCGGAACGGGCAAAGTTATCGCCATCGTTGACAGCCTCCTCATCTTGACTGGTAATTCCGATGGCATTGTACATCATCTTGCCCTTAAGTAAGAGGAATCGCTCGTCATTAAGGAATTCTTCCATACCAGGAACCTTGGTGCTAAGCAAATCGCGAGTAGCTTGAAGCTCCTGCTCCTCCTTTTCAGTTGGAACAATCTCAAGGTATTTCAATCTTTCAAGATGGTCCCAGGCACTGTACTCATCTTCAACACCGGCGGCGAGCTTTTGGTTCTCCTCGTACACCATGTGAGTCAAGTACTTGGCAATCATGATAGGAATCTTGTTCTCCTTGGAAAGCTTGAAGAATTCCTCGGCCTTGGAGTCAGGATCGGAGGTGTTGCCAGTGCAGAGAGCTTGATGATGATCAGTGAAGGCGACCTTCTGGCATTCCTCTGAGCAGTAAGCAACTACATTGCAGCTATCACAGGGAATCTTCTTCTCCCCAAGTTTGACAAGGCAGTTGCTGCAGAATTTACCTTCAAGGGAAGGCTCGAGAGCAACAACATCAGGCTCTTCGGTGTAGATGGTCTCACCCTCAGCGAAATCCTTGGTAACGGAGAGATTCTCTTGGCAATCTTCTTTCCTTCTTCAACGGTTTCGATAAGCTCCTTTAGCTCCACATTAGAGCCCTTAGGAGGGAAGACTTCATAGAATTTCTCTTGCTTTTGCTTAAGCTAAAATATGAGCCCACATGTTAGCAAATGAATCGATGACGTCATTCTCAATGATGGCAACTGACTTCTAAACTCATCATTCCCATGACAAGGTTGAAGACTGGTTCGGGAACAGTCTTTTGGTAGATCATGACAAGCTCGATGGGGCTGGGATAAACCTTCAAGGCCTTGAAGAAACAGACAGCAGCTTCGTCGTAACCTTGCTCACCTATAAACAACTGGGCATAAGCTATTTGGGATATTATCAAGCATAGAGTAAGGTACATACCAACAGCAGCCAATTGCTCTCCCTTGCCAACCTGGGTCATGAAGTATTGTTCCTTCTCTTCGGGAGTGATAGGAAGAGGTTCACTGGCTACCTTGGCCAAGCAATCGGCAATCTTTTGTGCGGCTTGGCTAAGCCATATCCTCCTCAGCAGCCTTCTTGGCTTTATCAGCCTTCTTCTTGCTCTTCTCTATCGTGGCAACGAATCACAGTGTGGTTAGTGGGGGGGGGAGAAGAGGAGAAGAGTATTTCAACGAGGAAAATAAACATACTGAGTTGCTTGCGGAATTTAGGATCGTTTCTACGCTTTTGGTCAAAGTAGACGGCATAACCAACACCGGTGGCAACGACCAAACCGGCAGCAATCCAAGCGGCAGTGGAGCTCTTCATATTCACAAATACAAACGCAAGATAGTTTCCGATAATAAGGGAACGAGGTAGATGCGTTAAGGCGAAAAACAAGTATTGAGGTTGACTTTAAGGAAAGCTAATTTTTCACTACTCCGGGGAGGGGTATACAAACTTCGATTGAAAGGGGGTTCCCAAATTCACCAAAATAATCTATATATTTTCGATATTAAATTGATTAAATCTTCAAAAGAGGCTTAATCATCATCACCATCGTCATCAAGAAAATTTTCACTGTGGTATTATTCACCCGTGGGACCTCAAACAAATTTCCAAAATCATGTGAAAGGAAAGACGTGAGATCGTGCTGACTATGATGATGGTAGCTTTCTATGAATGCTCTGTATATGAGAATGGATGCTCTCGATGAATGCTCTGTATATGAGAATGGGTGCTCTCAATGAATGCTCTGGGGATGCGGTCTCTCTGAACGAGTATGAATGGATGCTAGTCCAGTGGCCATTTATTGGCCATTGATTTCCCTCCTCTCAACTCCACATATATTTCTCCAATTATTTGCTTCATCAGTTGCCACTTCTCTGATGGGACTGTCAAATTTCGTGGAACTTAATTTTATCATGATCGATCAATGTGCTGATGCCTTCACGTTGTCGTGTCATCCAAACGCGAGTTACGGTTGAACTGCGGTTGTAGTGGTATATACATCGTGCACCCCTTCACTCAGGTGAATCTTCCGACCGCTGGAACATCTCTATTTGTCCTCCGCGCGGTTGAGTAATGATCTCCACTTGAAACTACATGACTCAGAGTCAAGCCATAACAAAGGCATGACGCCAACACTCCAATTTTTTTTGTTTCGAACATGTATGATCTGGAAATCCGAAGCAGCATGCACTCGTACACTGCTTTTTCTATGAAAGTACGTAATGCTGAAAATACCATCTTGACTGAGTGAATATGATAATCTTATTGGGAGCCATTATTTAGATATCAATATTTCCAACTATTAGGTGTGGAGAACACAGTTAATAATATTTACAAGGAAAGCTCTTTCAAACATTCAAATACAAGTTCTTCGTACTCTCGATCAGAAAAGCCTGCCTCAGTAGCTGAATTCCTAGCATTCAGCAGTTCGCGAGTAATCTCCTTCTTGATCAGGGCTTTTTTTCCTCAATAAGGACGTCGGTTAGTTTTTTCGTTAATTCGGACGCCATATCCCGGTTGGTACCATTGCGCATGACCTCGGGTGCGGCATTTGTTTTCTCCTTTGGCTCTCTGTGTGAGGTTGTAGGGTTCAACGGAGGTTGCTTGTACTGTTCTACAGGCAGTGGTGGAGTTTCAGTACCAACTCCATCATACTGTGCCCAATAGTCGTCATCGGATGATTCCTCATGGCTCTGCTGTTTAATTGGAGTCTGAATCTGTCCTTGGTCATATCTGCCCCAATATTCATCTTCGCTCTCATCATCGCTGAAGCAGCTCCCTAAAGAGTTACTTCTTGAGCATATCTAAAATGCATTATATGTTTTAGCCTCGCGTCTTACATGACAAGAACAAAAGGTTTAAGCGCCTACCTGGGTGTATTTTGGGTCTGTGGTGTCGGTGATTTGCCAAGGTACAGACGAGTCTCTGATGATGTACTGGTATGAATTCGCCATGTAAGGGTGGGAAGAGTGATATTGATACAGAAGTATGTACAAGCTTTATCAGGTTGCTTGAAATAAAAAATTGAAGGTTAATATGATGGATACTATAAGGAGGAATTCCTGTCAGCTAATGTGACTTTATATATCCGCCATCAGTTGAGAACCACCTCGAAATCACGTGTCCATAGCATCTCACTGTCCCTTCGGCAGGCTGGAGAATTTAGTGTAGCTAGGGATATCCAGATTCTGTCAAGACAGAGTTCCATTGATTATATTACTGTGGGAGCTACATTCTAGGCATACATCTCCTTACCAACTTCCACTAGTATCACATGAGCGTTTTATTCGTTGACAGCTATCACATGTTATTCCCGAGATCACTTGCTTCATTAACAACATATTGTTGGCT
This sequence comes from Basidiobolus meristosporus CBS 931.73, assembly GCA_002104905.1. Taxonomy (NCBI): domain Eukaryota; kingdom Fungi; phylum Basidiobolomycota; class Basidiobolomycetes; order Basidiobolales; family Basidiobolaceae; genus Basidiobolus; species Basidiobolus meristosporus. The sequence continues at coordinate 16,115 of MCFE01000122.1, read as the reverse complement.
AATGTGCCAATACATCTTGGTTATTTAATGTGACAGTTTCTAAATATCGGGAGTCTACAGGTTTGTATGGCTGTTTAGCGTTCTGCCTGACCTATCACTGGAACGCATAGCGGTATCGATATTAATATGGTTTCAAATGGCCAAGGTCATGTGATCTGCTAATATTGCTATACATTTTGTTGCGAACTGTTACAGAGCCCCTCATGTGACCATGGGCAACGGCCAATACAGAGTCGCCAATATGAAACCTGATGTGACTGGTTCCTCTGGGAAAGCTTATTTACTACCACAAGTAGAGTTCCAGTGGATGTGACGTACGAGTCGATCACTCATTACATAATGGAGTGAATGAACGAAGACCAATCTCAACACTCGCAAGTCATTCATGTTCAGTGTCCCTAAGGTTAGGGTTACCCGATCTTTAACATGTTGTTATTGGCTGTAGAAACGCTGAACCTTGGAATGATTGGTAACTCACATCCCCTGAATACCTTAGGGATGTTATTTAAGTGGGCCAAATTGCTGGTTTGGCTGATTTTTCATTCTTACTCCGTCCACCTAGATTGAGCATACTCACATCAGCTACCTCGAGATCCAGTCAACACAACAACCGGCAAACTGGTTTTCCCTGATAGAGTTGTTTATCTTACATGTCCCCTCGATATCTGGCAAATCACACGTCAGGTCACTGCTCGTTACACGCAACAGCAACCATATGGATAGAAATGGAGGGGGGGCGATTGCACATCACGAAGGCCACAGGTGAGGCGTTGAGGCTGTTTGGATATATGGACATATCGGAGATTGCATGTCTCGACCTTCATGAGATCTTCGAAGTGGTGGAGTATTTGAGCGATACCAATGAGGTCCTCACACTGAAGTGTAAAAATCTCGGTCATGGGCCAATATGGCTAAACGCATGTGCTCACCAACTCCATCAACGACAACACTGGAGCCTTCGCGATATCACACATCAGAAACTCCTCACTTCCCTGACCTCATCGCCCACACCGAAACAAACAAATGCTGGAAACGTGCTGAGTATCAGCCCATTTGGTATAGTGGAGCACGTGTTTCCAACATCCTTTATGGGGTTGAACGCTAGCCAAATCGTTGATAAACCCATGATGATGTTTGTTCACCCGGAAGACATCAAAACCCTCTGTAATGGCTTGAGTACTATGCTGAAATCGATGTATGCCGACTTCACAGTTCGATGGCAGACTGGGGCAGACGATTCGGGTGAGAAGACCTACTTGCCGGTGCAAGTGCATGCCATGCTTTCCGAAAAATCCCCAATATGTTTGATTAAGCCCCTACCGCTAAAAATTGCTCCACAGAGGCCCATGCCAACACAAACCAAGGATCCATATATCCGTGAATGGCTTGTATTTGGCAAGGTCTATAGAAACTGTTTAGGATACATCCATGACTACTTGGTCCACTGGAATAGACACATTCTTATGCAATTCAACCACAGCTTAGGGGCGAAGAACTGGAATTGCTTAATAGAGAGTGTATCGCACGACCCATCAGAGCGTAAGAACGAGGCCGCTGGGTTTCTTGTAAATTTGGTTGCCACATGGAATACCTTTACTTCCTCCAAATGACTGCTATCAGCTGTAAATAAAGTTTTCCTGATTTTTGAATTACCTGCAATTCGTACACAATCCTACGCCACAATCATCGATCAATGCCTTTCCGACCTACATCTAGCTACATTAGCTGAGCCTGCATACATCCATCTAGCTTTGGTTACCCAAGGCTCTCGGGGAATCTCCCGTACCTACGTAGGAAGATTTGTTGCCCCCTATTCCAGGACTTTATAAGGAAGTGGCTCGAATACCTGGCACATTAGTCCCTCCTTCATTCTCTTTCTCCAGGATTTATTTCGATGCATCTCACGGCCAAGGTAAGCGCTCCGAACTCTAAACGACTGCTTCCCAAGTGACTGGGACTGACATTTCCCACGATATTTAGCTTCTGATTGCGTTCACTCTCTCTTCAATTTTCTCTCGCTCAGATGCTGCTATATGCAAGGAAGCCGTAGACACTTTCAGCGGTAGAAGCGCCATCCCACTAAGCACCGAGGGGGATGTGCGTCGAGAGAATGGGTACCTTGTGCTTCGTGTGGTCAAGGGAGACCGACACCCATCTGGAGGGTGGGTTGGTGATGGGGCCAGAGCCACAATGACTCAACAATTGCAGTATGCCAGAATCACCGCTCGATTGAGAACAGCTGGCACCAGAGGAATTGTTAGCGCGATGTTTGTAAGTGATCATCGTACTGGGAGCCTACTACACGTTTGATTAACCTGATATTCCCAGACCATGGCGAACGACAAGGACGAAATGGACCTAGAATGGTTAGGTGGTCGGCCAAGGCAGCTGCTGAGCAATTTCTTTTATAAGGGTGACCTGATCTTCACCAACAGCAAGGAGCATAACATCAATGTGGACAGTTCGAAGCAATTCGTCAACTATACACTAGATTGGCGCCCAGATCAAGTCAGGTAAGCGACTCTCCCAAAGCTTTCGAGTGGAACCATCCCTAAACATCTTATGAGGCCAGTTGGTTGATTAATGGCCAAGTTGTACGCACTTTGAGGAAGGACCAAACCTACGACAGAAGAATCAATGCGTATAGATTCCCTTCCAGCCCAGCTAAGGTGGAGTTCTCGTAAGTGTCAGGACGTTTTGTGTATCAAGTATTGTACTGACTGCTCACACGAATTTGCAGAGTCTGGGATGGCGGGGATAGTGACGAGGATGGGACCAGCGAGTGGGCCGGTGGCAGGGTGAATTGGGAGGATAGACATATCAATGACGACGGCAGACTCGACATGAAAGTGGATTTCTTGGAGATCAAATGCCATCCTTAACTGTTGCTCACCTATACCCGTACCTGTACCCATACCCACATCCACATCCACGTGCACACCGCTCACCCTCTACAGCCCGCCTTGTGTGTAAATTGATTGTGTTTATTAGATCATATTATGCAAGATTAACTAAATTAAACAACGATTACTAAATGTGTTCATCAGATCATATTATGCAAGATTCGCTAGGCCAGACAACGATTACTAAACTATGAATGACCAACTATTACGGCTAGTTAGTCCTCCCCAATCGATCTGGATGGCTGTGATATGTCGCTTGAGCAAGGAGTTTCCGCTCTGCAGTCAAGGTTGTCAGGAATGCTGATTCCGTTTGTGGCCATACCCGAGTTCTGGATCAGGTTGGTCTTTTCGCTAAGCTGGCAGCATATGGCAAGTAGCCTTTCAAGAACACCTGGGGTACTAATAACTTTGCCCTCGTTAACCAGCTGCTGTATGTCTTCCCGGTGACAGGAGATGAAGTTGCTGAAGTTGGAAAGCTCCTTGTCAATATCCACCAGATTCGGGATCTGAGGAGGCAGAAAGAACGACTCGGAGTTTTGGTAAGATGGCAGGATTCTAGGCAAAGGAGTAAGCGAGATTGGTTTCACCTGGGGTTGGAGTGGGATTAGTCCAAAATCAAAATCCGTGGAGGATTTATCCTTACCGAGACATAATCAATGAACTCCATAAGACTAGTGGCGTTATGCTGGATGCAGAAATGGTTAAGTTGAGTTCAGATCAAGCGTATTGCCGGACGATGATTACCCGAATAAACTCGTTCATGTGGATCATGTACGGCTCCTTAGAGCCAAAATCAGCGAGATTGGCCAGGCATTGCAGCGACTTGGCCAGCAGGGTCAGTGTTCTTCGGGTTTTACCATCGGGGTGTTCTATTTAATGAAATCGGGGGATCAGAGCATGCTGGTTTCCTAGGGGTGGCGACTCTTACCCTTGACCAGATTGAACAATTTCGGGGATAGGACTGCCGGGCAAAAGAGACGCAGGAATAGGAATCCGCTGCCATGTCATTAATATGGCGCGCCTTTCAAGAAAAATGTCGAGAATCTATCTTTACCTGACGCAGGTGTAGCGAACCAGAGATTTATCAAGTTCGCTTGCAAACTTGTCGGTGATTATCTTTCTTAGATTCGCAAAGAACACGCGAAATTCTCTGGTGAAGAATTAGAAAGAATTGCGAAAATACGAATGCTCGTCTATTGCTATACATACGCGGGACACTTCGCTTTCGATTTCTCTATAGCCTGCCAGAGCATCTTGGTATAGGTGAGAAGAATTCTCCATTGTCCGCGGATATCCTGGTTCTTTTCAAGCTTTGTCATATCCACCTACCAATACCCATGTTACATGGTTGCCCGACGATGCCAGATTCTAAGAACAATCCCTACCTCGCAAACGATCTTGTTTTCGCAGATAGATCGCACTATGCTACCGATTGCCTCATCAACGTATTGTAGACCAATCATCTTCATGTAACTATCGATGGCTTTGGTGAGGATAGAATTCCCTCGGAACAGAATGTTGGAGTCATCTAGCGACACAAGCCATTAGATTTACTTCAGTTGTTGCGACCAAACTGATGCATCCGAACCTGTCGAGTTGACCTCGTGGTACGCCAAATATGTCAGCCACTCAAGGGCGTAGTTGCGGCCCTCGTAAATCCGCATCATGTTTTCAGAAAACCATTCCAGGTTCTTCGAGATGCCCACAAGATCGAAAACAACCTTAGACTCAACATCGAGGAGTATCTGTGCGGCTTGGTAAGCGATTTGGGGCCTGACAGAATGAAACTAGACATAAATACCCCCACAAGCTCCTCGTAATTCGCGGAGGGTAGAACCACCACCTCGTCGTAGCGGAGCCTCAACCTAATATCCCCAACGTGGTCTGGAGGGTAATGAGAAGCTTTTGACTCATGAACGATAGGATACCAGCCCTCATAGTATTCTCCACGTTTGATAGTGCTGAGAGGAATGGTGATTTTCCCTGGGTTGTGCGTCAATCTGAGTTCGTGGGACACTTGCAGGAGACGAAAAGAGATAACTTACCGATATAGGCATCCTTTTGCAGCTTGTTGTGGTTCATGAGCGTTATGTCTACTCCATGGTTAAGCACTGGCATATCGCTAAACATGAATCACGAAATTAGCTCTTATCCTTCGTTGCTTCTTCCTTTGCACGCACCTGAAGTGGAAATCCTCTCGCCAGTAAGGTGCACTGGTCCGGTTTTTGACACTTGTCTTGGCACGCCGTTCTCCGTCCATCTCTATTATACAATACGGATCACACTGGCCAATGTTTCTGGCATCGATGACTCGAATCCAGAGTGACCTGTCCAAGCGGTAACAAAAGTGAGAACCATCCGAGAACCCAAGAACCTCTGGTTGTGCAAACGACTTCAGAATCGCCACCCATTCGTTTCTTTCGCTAAGACTCTCCGCCATGAAAAAGCAGACCCGTTGCTTTGTTCGAAGATAGAAGCAGTTCTTTTTCTTCAATGCAGATTCGTCGATCATCTGGATTTGATTTCTATAGACGTCGCGAAGTTTGATGTTCTCAATCACAGTTTTGTCCTAACAGAATAGCATGCATTAGTGTATTATGCTTAAAACCTTGGTTCTAATTCATAATACCTGCGCATTGAACTGATAAAGAATCCCGTTGGATCTTACAATCAGTACCACCTTGCGCCAGTTCGATGGTAAAGAAAGGGGATCCTTTCCGGAGGACGAGGACTTCCAGCTCTTAAGATCTAGATTGCCATGTACAGAGTTAAGCCCGGACAATGTTTCGCACTGACCAACTTATGCCGTACTCACCACGAATCAAAAGACTCCCGGATTTCACAGCCTCGGATCCCATCTAATACATAGGGAGAATATTGAATACGATGACAGTACATTGATCATACATAAGCAGGGATTAACTCGTACCTCGGATCCGTTCTTCTGCGAAGCTGTGGATCCAAAAGAAGTCGATCTATAAAGACTTGGGCGTCTCTGCGGAAAGGACTAGAGATTACTAATTAGTCGACGGTGAGAAAGTCAATAACAAACTCCTGCTACCAGCCCGGAGTCCGAGTTTGAGTCTTTAGTAAGCGAATCTGATTTCTGCTGCATCCGTAGAGCATAAATCCATTCCATCATGTCCGCTTCAGTTTCTGCTTGGAAATAATTTGTGCTGTCGCGCTGGATTAGAGGTTGCAGTAAAAAACCAGACCAAGCCACTTACAGAACTGGAGGTGTGCTTATTTCAAAAACGAATGACCTTCCTTCGCACTCGGCTTCCCTAATTGAGGACGATCGCAAGTCAATAATCAACGGATGCTCCTGATTGACAATTTGTTATTCTACAGTTCATGTTCAATTGGAATTGGGGCCTACCTCTGCGACTTGGATGAACAGCCCCTCTGGTAGCTGTATATGATAATAGAACCTATAGCAATATTTGGATTTAGTCGAAGTTGGAGCCTCATCTCGCCGGAAGAACTGGAGTACCGGGCCCATCCGCCAGGAGAGTTTGGTTTTCTCTGCAGCAGATACCCTGCTTTCTTTTGATATCCTAGTAGATCTAATTCGAACGATGAGTCCGATATTTGCGATAGCGATAGCCTCTCCACCGACTCGAAATCCCAAGAGAATGCCGAAATTTGAGTAATTCGGTCTTCATCGTATTGTAAGTGAACCCAAGGATATACGATAAACCATAGTCACGGGAGACGATACCTCAACGAAGTCTGGAATATTTTTCATATCGGTCTTTAGGCTCTTCAAGTCCACAATACAAGAATTCTGTCGACCATTGTTAAAGCTGCTCTGAGTTGCAAGAGTGGATTTTCTTTACCTCTTCGATGCATTCTATTGCATTTTTGACTAGTGGGACCGATGCTTCGATGTTTATTTGAGTTTGGGTCGCCCAAGCAGATAAGCTCGAGAGTAGATTGCTTATCTAAGAAGGAACCTTGAGTTTGGGAAAGACTACGATATTTTCTCACATTAGACTACCTTGTCCATGACGAACGCCTCACGAATGGCTGGGATCTCGTTAAGAAGTGTTGCATAATGCACCGATGCAAGGCATAGCTTTTCCTTGGCCAAATACAATGCCTTCGCTGTCTACACATAAAGCCAGTAAGAATGCAGCTCTTGAAAAAAACCTTGAACTAATTCCCAAACTTCGTCTCGTCGAAGACAGCTCGAACTTGGTGTGCTCGCGTATTCGTTCAGGGAGGCTTCGTATTCCTCTGACGCTTTAAACAAACCATTTTTGGCATCCTGTAAAAGTAAATGATTAGACAAGAGTACTTGTTTGAGATGGGCGAATTGATATATACGGCCAGCATGTTATTTAGCGAGGTTTGGAATTTCTGAAGGGGCTCTATGGAGTACGTGATAAGTGCTGGGAAGCCTATTAGGAAGCACCCACTAGCTGTTACCGATGATTCCAGCCTCCATAGTCGTTACAAAATGCTCGTCCATCAAGACTAAGGAATCGTTTAATTTCGACATAGTATCGGCTATAAAACGTTAGCTTGATATCTAAACTTGGTCGAGCAAAATTCTTGAAACACTACCAAATTCGACGCTCATGGTTGAAGGGATTTTAGAGGCTTCTGCCATAAGCTCATTCGTAGAAGTGCTAAAGTCTATCGGCCGGTTAGCAGAAGCGGAATATTGATAAAGGTCGATGATAATGCATGGCATATTCTTCAACATACCGTTAATAACATTTATAAAATCTCTGGCCTTTTCTACCCAAACAGAGATTATTGCTTCGAAGTTTTGGATGAAGAAGTGAGTGTCCTCGAGCTGTGTGCGGTACTGGGGGGAATCTTGAAAGGCATCTTTCAAGTTAGGCGGGCTTGGTATCATATGTTGGCTGCACTCTGGATAATTTCAAGTTGAAGATACGTGACTGATTACTTTCCAATGAACAATCAAAACCAAGTAAATGCTAATTCGAGATAGGAAGTAACAGCAGAGCTAATGGAGGCAACCAATTATATAACTATCGATTCTACACTGGGCTCATAACTTAATCACTCCACAAATGGGATGGTTGGTTCAGGTTGCATCCCGTGATCTCAAGCTTCCAGGTCTTCAGCAGTGTTCTTGCTCCGATAGTCATTATCTTCATTTGGCTGAATGATTACTCCGTGTTCCAATTGCCATTTATGAGAGTATTGCTCCCCTATTGATGACCTAAGCCAATTTCCCAGTCAATAAACAAAAGCTCCAAGCAATCTACCAGAGATGTCAACCCGACCACGGCCCCTGAGTCAACGCGTCTATATGTCAAAAGAGAATTCCTCGATGAGCAAGCCTGGATCAATATGGTTTCGAAGCTGATTACATGAGTTACTACCTGTGAAGCGCACCTTGGTGATCGACAGCTGGTAATCTGAAACGCAAGTTTTTCACTTCCAAGTAACTGGGGAGCTCCATCCTATTCGCTCGCATGGATCTCTTCTCCATTTTGACGTATCTTAATACCCGATCAAGGATTTCTTAGCAAGATAAATTCTCTTTTAATTAAGCATAGAACTTAAATGTTCTCTTGATCTTCATTGATTTCTGCAAATTCTTATGATACTTTTGTGTTCATATAGCCTGTGAACCTTCCTCTTTCCTTCTCTTTCGCTTCTTCCTATTGAACAATCAGTGCCAAATTTGTTGCCTAGCGCCAACAACTTTACTGACACTCTATTTTCGATTCACAAAACCTCCTCCAATGTTTGATCCTGGCTAATTTTCTCCATCCGATTTACTTTTCCTTGAATTCAGCCTGTCCATTGCCATTTTTGAAGCTTTGCTATAGTAATCAAGCTTAATCAACCTCTCTAACTCACAGTAAGTTTCTCCTTGAGCCACCACGCCATTCTCGGCTGATCTTCTTACTAAGGATATTTTCAATACTGGTGCTTTCCCTCAATCAAGCTATACCCACTCAGACCAACCGACCTCACCTAAAGAAAGAATCTCGCCATGGCCAGAATCACCAGTACAAACTTTGCCCATCCTCGCCTCATCAATCCGCCTACGCTAGTGGAATATAAAAACCTTCGGTTCGTTATTGCTGACGCCCCCTCAGACAACAACCTCCCACTTTATCTGAAGGTATGTCCTGGTGTCTCTTTATCTTAGCGCATCATCTAAGCATGCATTGTAGGAATTTGAGAAATATCATGTGATTGATGTAGTACGAGTATGTGAACCAACCTATTCCAAGGAGCCACTCGAAAGAAAAAATATCGCTGTGCACGTAAGTACACCTGTCACAATAGGTTATATGCTGTTACACGTTGCAGAGCTGACAATGTGATACATCTTATCAGGACTGGAGCTATCCAGATGGAGATGCACCTCCTCTCAATATTGTCAACAATTGGATGGATTTGGTCAAGAAGAGGTTTGGAAGCGATGATGAGAGTGATAACCACTCGATAGCGATCCATTGTGTCGCTGGCCTTGGAAGGTTCGTATATCAATATTCCCTCGCTTCAGTAGCACCTTGTTGATACCTCGGTTATAGAGCTCCGGTATTAGTGGCGATTGCTTTGATTGAATATGGTATGGCACCACTAGATAGTGTCTCATTCATACGTGAGAGACGTCGGGGAGCTATCAACAACAAACAGCTCCGGTATCTTGAGAGCTACAAACGGCGCACCAAGAGTGAAAAATGCACTATCAGTTAGATTTTATCTTACCGACATTGTGGAGTGTTTTACTTCAACGCTAGATACGAACCCCGTCATTTCTTGGTTATCATTGTTGCTTTAGTTTTATTTGTGTTTTACTCGCCTTCATGAGTATGAATTACCTAGCACTTCTTTCTGACAATCCCTACCTTACCACGTGTCTTGTATGTTGGTTTTTACACGTGACTAATCATTCTGGTCATTCTGGTTGTTTAATGTCCGTATTAAATCATCTTACATTGATGCAATATTGTCATATGATTCTAAACAAACTGTCTTGAAATATAACCATCTCACATAGCGTACATGCAACTTTGCTCTGATTCTTACCAAGTAGCTGCAACTAAAGATGAATCAGAAAGCGCAAAGCATACGAATTAACATCCCACCAATATCCGAATATTCTAGGCCTCTCACCAGACCCACAAAGCGCATCACTCTGATACTTATTCTCGCGACTTTGTTGATTCTTACTGTTCTAATCCACGTATTCCTCCTTAACGATAAAACAAGGGGACCGGACCAAATCAGTTTCGTAAACGGCTTAGAGAACTCCAAGACTTCACCGAGATACAGTGATCTAGATGAAATTATTATTGTTGCCGGTCACGCTATTTATAAAGGTGACGAGTATGGAAAGCAGCTAGAATCGGATAAGAATTGGGTACTAGAGGAGTTCCAAAAAAATGGCCAAGTGAGCGTATTCTTGAAACATATCGAAAAAGGCGTTTCTCTCGCTAAGGATAGAAGTAACTCGTTGTTGGTGTTTAGCGGGTTTGTGAAACGCTTATCTCAGCCAAAAGCTAGCTTGGCGCATTGTAACTAAAGCTTGTTTCGCCTTCTTAGTGGGCAAACCAGAAACAACGCTGGTGCACGAAGCGAGGCGCAAAGCTACTGGGTAAGTAGTAGTTATCCGAGTCGCTTGAGGCGAAATATTCTTTCGCGAGCAGCCCCTTGACGAGAGTTTTACTACTTGTTTACTTACGTTGTCTTGATGCTCAGATGTTGGCAGAAAGGATGGGATTGCTGGATACCCGGGAAATTTCGGATCGAACCACAACTGAGGAGCACGCTAGGGACTCGTATGAGAACGTGCTGTTTAGTCTGTGCAGATTTCATGAAGTAACTGGGAGCTACCCTAAGAATATCACGGTCGTTGGTTTTGAATTTAAAAGAACGAGGTTCTTTGAAATTCACAGAGTAGCACTGGGGATTCCAGAAGAGAGGTAAGAGCTCTAGGTTTTCGGTTGTTGAAGATTTGTATTTGATGACCTGTGGACGCCCTAGATTCCACTATGTTGGTATAGATGGTAGCTTGAACAATCTTCCTACAGTTGGCGAGGTATGAGTGCTTATTGCAAGTAATAGCCCGCTCCCTGATTAATCCCATTGTTAGAGTGTAAATTCGCTAGAGCCATTCAGACGAGATCTATACGGATGCCATGGTTCTCTATTAGACAAGAAGTTGTCTAGGAACCCCTTCAGACAAAGGCAAGTAAACTGTAATGCTTCAATGCAGCACTGTTGCTCATTACTTCCCTTCACAGCCACGGCTACTCAGCTAGCTGCCCCGAAATGGCTCAACTAATCGGTTATTGCCCGGAGAAACGCACCGCCATATTCCCCGGAGTTGCTGATTTACCCTGGAACTTGGGTTAACAACCAACTGTCTACTAGGCTGGATGTACGTCTGACTAATATTACAGGTTTTTCATCAGGCACTACAGAGATATCTGGCCTTGGTATAGCTTATGTGATTGTGTCCATGTAAATATAACCGCTGAAAGATCGAAAGGAGCATTCCAACTGATTCAAAGTATTTATTACAAGTCAAATATTTCAAGAGAAAAGGGAATACACACAAAAACCTAGTGAATTACCAAATTACAGTAAATAAAGTTGTGAACGAGAATGATTAAGGGACGTGATGTTGCTATCGTCATACAACTTCCTGACGAACCCGAATAGAAGCCGACTGTGTGCGATCAGATGTGCTAGATCACACAATCAAGGCCCAACTGTCGAGGTAGGTGGACAAACGGGATCAAGTAACTATAGAGTACACGCATTGATTACATTAGGGTTATAAGACTGTTCCCAAAATACAAGGGGGTTTGTTCATTTCAAACCATCCATGATTTCTTTCAATGAATTAAGCTTCGCTCTCTCTGCTCTAATAGTATGCCTGGCTAGAGTTGACAGGCATTCATAAAAGTCCGAGGCCCTGGTCTTGTCGTTAACTCCAAGTTCAGTACGTAGAAGCCGGTCTACTTTTTGGAACTGCGCCTTTTTGTACGATTCGAACTGCTTGGCCTATATGTCGTGGATGCTTAGTAGGGTGGAAGTGGTGGGGTATCCGTAAGTGTTTTACCTCTTCAAATTCATCTATTCCAGCTTGAACCTGCTCGGACTTGGTAGTCCCTGATGCCTTTAAAACCACCAATGCTTGTCTCTTTTTCTCTAAGGTATCCACAGATTTCTCGTACTCTTTCTCGACACTCAGGCGGTTTTGAAGAAGAGTCTAATATCCGTCAAAGAGTTGGTGGTTGATGCGGTCGCATACAAGGAAAGTGGTCAATTACCTTAATGTACAGAGTTCTTTTGTGGTATTGCCCAAATAAATAACTAAGGTGCCCAGCTTCATATTCACTCTACATTTCCCGCTCGATCAGCTACACGCTACCTCAATGCGTCTTCATCAACATCAACTAACCTGTGTTTGGGTGATATTGGTACTGATCTCTAGGGTCTTCATGAAGTCACACAGTGACCTACGTGCGGATTAGTCTACAGCTCTCAACTTGGATGCAAAGCCAGCTTACCGCGAGAGTAGAACATCCTTTTCCTTCTCTGACCAATCTGAAAGCTTCTGGCGAAGCTCGTTCTCAGAATTTAAAAACACTACAACGATTATAAGAAGGCGAACCTCATGAATGAAGACGTGCAGCTGTGTGTACCGCTATGTACCTTTCTGTGCCGAGTGGACTTTCCCTATCAGTTTGTTGCAAGGAACAATGGCCTTCTCAAAGCTAGTCAGGCTTTCATATGCAGCATCCAAAGGATCCGCCGTATCACTATGACCCTTGGCCTTGTAACGGGTAGATTTGAGAGTACCAGTCTTGATCCTTGGGGTATACTAGTATTGAAGCAACTGGATTAATATCTTATATTCAGGAACATCCACAGCAAATGTTCTAACCGCAAACTTGGTTTCTATAAAGGATTGTAACTCATCGTCTCTTCGTAGGATGGGGTGTGCGGAGAGTCGGGCCAGAAACTGACTAAAGCCATTCCTGATCAAAGTATTGGCCAAGTCGTCATTGGCCAGCTCAACTTCTTTTGGTGGAAGAACAGGGACTATACATTCTGGATATGCATTAATCAAGTGTTTATGCAGCTTCTCGAATTCGGAGTAGCTTCTTTCAACCCCAGTAAACTCCGAGCGAACATATTTTGGAATGTTGGTCTAAAGCAGGGAAGTTCACTCTTAGCATGGTTCCGAGGTTCCTTGAACAATACAAATACCAACCTTTGCGTCAAAAGTCAACTTGAGTTCCTTTTTGCTTTTCTCTAATGATACCAAATCAAACCTGAGGTAATGCTCAGAGACCTTGGGGTAAAATGTGCTAGCTTCCCCAATAGAACTGTTGGAATCGTTCGAGTTATCTGACGCATAGTTGAGAATATTCTCCTTCGTCATAGGAATAGTCGGTACGTCATCATCTGATTTAGGTTTACTTGATGAAGGGGAAGCGACAGGGGTGGGATAGGCATCAAGCGAGGTGTGTGGATGTCCCGAAGATAAGAATTTGGGGAGCAAATAAGAATAATCCACTTCTACGCCTAGTTTTGAGCCTTCTTCTTGGCCTTTGGGAGCTGTTAGTTCGATGATCTTGTCTGAGTTACTCCCTCCATTTCCATAGAGTGTGCCAGAAACAAAAGGGGTATTTGCGTTTGCAATCATGTGTTGGGAATCAACCGAACTAATTGGTGTCTGGTCAGAGGTAGAGAAATTTTTGTTAAGGAAGCCAAGTTGAGGTTATAGCACGTAAAAGGATAAATGCTTCGAGATTCTTGGCTGAACTCTATACATGGTCACTTGATCCTCGAGCGCCATAGGATTACCCGAGAATTTCGGGAAATTGAACACCAATCATTCTCTGAAGGAAACAACAGACAGTCCGCCAATATCGAAGGGTAAAGTCTGAAGGCTGGCTGATTATTTGACGTGCCCACTGTTAAATATTCTAGCGAGTTTTCCATCACCTTGATTAAATCTAGGCCCAAATGGACCCCAGCTACGACTGATATGACAGTACTACGATACAGCGGGGCTGCCTGTGAGTGGGTATAATCAGTGCGCCGATCAGAACATGCTTACCCGCCCTTAATAATGTGGCCCAAAAACTCGCAACTGCATTATTTCAAACGGCTACCTTTCTTCTTCCCTTTGATTCCTTCTTGATGAGTTCCAAGAAACTAATTGCCGTTGTCGGTGCCACCGGTGCCCAAGGTAAGTATAGTTTTCCTCTGACTGAATAGTGGATCGCCAACTTATATCGTTTATTCTGTAGGTGGCTTCGTAGTCCAAGCACTATTGGAGGATGGCCAATTCCAAGTTCGAGGGCTTACCAGAAATCCTGACTCCCCTGCTTCAAAGCAGCTCATAAGTCAGGGCGTAGAGATGGTCAAATGCGATATTGACAATCCCGCAGAACTTGACAGAGCATTTGAAGGTGTTTACGGGGTTTTCTCGACCACCAACACCATGGAAAGCTACAAGATTCACCAACCAGAGCACGAAATCACACAAGGCCGCAACATCGCTGACGCCGCCAAAAAGGCTAATGTTAAGCATTTTATTCACAGCTCTCTGCTAGATTCGACTGCACTTTCCAATGGAAAATACCGTCATATATATCACTTTTCAAATAAGGCAAGAATCGAAGAGTACGTTAAGGAGTTAGGGTTGCCAGTAACAGTGGTTATGTACGGATACTATATGTCCAACGCCACAAGTGGTCTATTGCCCATGCGAACAGCTGCGGATGGCACTTTGGAATTCTTGTACCCTGTTCCAGACGATACTCAACTTGCACCTATTCATCTCAAGGATGCAGGCAAAAGCGTCTTGAAATGCTTCTTGAATCCGGAGAAAACTATCGGCCAGACTTATTATTTCGCAAGCAACTACATGACCATTCGCGAGTTTACTGACATTTTTACAAAAACCACCGGACGCCCCACACGTGCCATTTGTCTATCAGCAGAGGAGCGCTCTGAAGTTGCCCCATACAATTTAGCGCCACTTGTTGAAATGTATCAATTTTGGCATGAATTTGGATACTTTGCTCATGCTGACCTGAAGCCAACTCATGAAGCCTTCGGAGATTTCGTCGATCTAGAGACCTATTTGAGACAAGAAGGATACAAGGGACCAGCAATCTGATCCTCTATAAACTTAATAAACGCGCGGGAAGTTAACATTCTCTGTTCAGCATGATGAATGACCAAGATCGGAGATTATTCCATAAATAGCACATCGGCCCGACGAGTCCGGCTATAAATGGTACTTGGTGTAAACAACATGCTGGTATGTTGGGATGAATAAATGGCTACAGAAAGTGACGATTGAATTGCCAAAACCATTAGTTCATCCATAAACACAACACATCTCACAGTCATCCATAAACACAACACATCTCACAGATTTGTTGCTTACTTGTTGGAAAAAGCTATAGAACTCTTACTACGCCACCCTCGGTATTCCCTGGGTACACGTAACTATCTACCGGGGAACAGAGTTGGCAATGAGGAGGGCTCTTCGGCATTGGGGCTGGAATGAGTGTTGATGCATCCATGTAATTTGTAGGCGTCCGATTTGCCAAAGGGGTGAGCACTCTTTTCAGCACTCATTTCTAATGCCATTTAAGTGGGTATTCTCTGATAAGCGGTGATTCACCAAGTCATGTTTCATTTTCCCCTCTAATCAAGTCAATTTTAGGGATGGAGTGGCTGTGGGTCGATGAGGAATGTAAGACCCATGCACGATAAACCGAGGATAAGTTGCTCTCGTCCACACGAATACTATCCAAGATATGGTGTCATCACCCTTCTGCTAATCTATAAAAGCCGATGATCATGCTTAGGTGGCCATCATTAACTTCCCAATGCCTGCCAACGTCCCTCGCAAAGCCTTGCTATCCATTACCAGTTATCATGGTCCGCTCTATGCTGACGGCTCGAAAACTGGGCTGTTCTACACAGAAGCCCTGCATCCTTACGAGGAGCTAGTCAAGGCCGGATTCGAGGTGGATCTTGCTTCCGAGACTGGCCACTACGGGATAGATGATCATTCTTTGGAAAAGGATTTTCTATCTGGGGACGACGAGAAGATCTATCACGACCCAAAGCATCCGTTCAATGTCAAGTTGAACAGTCAGCTTCATAAGGCTTCTGATCTAAACCCTGCTGATTATGGCCTGTTCTTCGCTTCTGCCGGACACGCAACTCTCT